>JBBPST010000011.1:4453-27966 GCA_038093715.1 Austroboletus cf. mucosus | reverse complement strand
GATGGGATGGCTGTTCCCTTCTGGACATTTGGACGCACCTGCGGTCCGGAATCAAGACACAACTCAGGCTCGTACTGATTCCCCACCTGGAGTGACTGATGGGCGCCTTTCTCCAACGAAAAGAATTGGGCGGTTGCAAGTGATGCGCATGTCGTGTACCATCCTCTTGGTTTCCTTCGCTATATGTGCCGCTGTCCTTCGCAGAGTGGGGTTTGGACGATGGGTCCGCCGACCGTGACTGGTGAGTCGATGTGATCGACGTCGAGCGTATATATGTTTTTGTCATTTTATTGATGATCTTTCCTTGGACTTGCGATACCTGTTCATCCGTTCTGCTTTCTGACAAGGGTTTCGTGTTGCTTCTTTGCTTTCGTTACTTTGGTATGACGCTTCACCCTCGTTCGCGGGATACTTTAACCAAACGTTTCGTTGTACGACACCTTACGACCCATTACGACCTGTTCTGACCGCTTGCTAATGATAATAATGATTCTTCTTGTGCTCTCTTGTACATGTTGCCAATATTCTACCTCATTCTCGCACGCTTTTTTGTCGTTATCTACCGAGTATGATCCAGAGCAGTTGCGAAACAAACGATCGTGCGCTTATATAAAGTCCTTTCAGCAATCTTTTTGTTCTCTCAAACTCCGACTGAACTCTGATGACCTCATGAATACGTTGTTATAAGTTCATCAAAGGAAAATGCTCAACCCAATTGTCGCCGTACGCATACTCGGTGACGGGTCACGGTTGCATGAGTTAGACTGTTAGAACACGGAAATTGTCCGCCGACTTCCTGGCCCGTTCCTGCCTGATGTCTTTCAACTTGCTCATGTTGGTACGTACGGCAGCGCGTAACCCAGTCGCCTTAATTGACATATATCGAAGATCCAGGTAGTCCTAGAGGGGTAGATTCGATGCAGCCTAAATGCCGCACTGAAGCTGAGGACGATAAGGTAAGTGTCAATTTTTTTTATTACGTTCACTCTTACGAAGGGCAGTATACAAGATACGTGGCTAGTTCGAGTTTCATTTCTCTTCAGCCCTCTTGTTCGGATCCCCGAAATACTCAGGTGAGGTTGTGTCGTTCGTTGAATGTGTCATCGTACGCTGAACTCGGGCTCATCGTAGATGGCTCGCTGTGCTCCTTTCGTTCCGAATTACCCAAGTGAGGTAGAGCTATGGGTCGTTGAGCAAGAGCTCAAGGCTCGATTGACGACAATCCACATCTCCTTGACGCCTACAGAGCGCGTACAGCCCATCCAAATTCAACTTTCTCCTATATCGTTCCTGCCCAACGAAATTCTCATCGAAATATTCCAGTACGGCCTCAAGGAGGCGCCTTCTTCCGCTCGTTCACTTCCTCTACCCGTTGCAGTAGCTGGCGTGTGTAAAAGCTGGCGTGCTGCCGTACATCACACTCCCGAGTTGTGGAAGGACGTCTTCATAACTTCTGCGACACCAAGCGAGTGTGTACTAGCGTATCTGGAGAAGTCTGGAAGCTTTGAAGTTGACGTTGGCTTCTGTCACTGGACTACGCCCAAGCGTGTACAAGAGCTCAATTCCAGCGAAGCATTCCTCGACTCGATCATTATTGCGCTGCGTCGTCACGCAGATCGCCTGCGAACGCTTTCTCTCTGGGATGTGTCGGATACGGTAGTTTGCACTGTCATGCGGGGATTTTTAAGCATCCATACACCTCACTTGATGAACGTATCCCTCAAGGCAAATCAAACAACATTTGCCCACTATTATCGGTCTCACAACCCCTTCTTGCTCCCTTTCCTCGCTGGCAGGGCACCTTCATTAGCCCACTTTGAGATCGACCACTTTCCCATCGAAACATTTCGGACGCATTCCAGTTGGCCGTTCAACATCCAGAACCTCACTTCACTTATATTACGGACGCAGGAATGGTCGACGCAGGGGTACTTCCTGCCTCCTTATCTAATCAAGTTCACTCCTTTTTGTGCGCTTTTACAGTCGACGCCAAACTTGATTACTCTCGCATTGTATGGTCCTGTCATCGAGCCTGACGAGGACTTGGAAATGCGCCCACCAAGAGTTGCTCTCCCTGCGCTTCAGACACTCATAATCCATCGCCGCAGCCCGGGTATCCGATACCACTGCGAAGTCCTCGGTGTCATGTACGCGCCTGCCCTCAAACGTCTCGAGATTCCATGGCACGATGATCTCACTGGCGAACAGACACACACGAATCGGACAGAGGAATATCTTTTCAATAGCAAAGGCCAGCCACGGTTCGGGAGCGTGAAAGAACTTTACTTGCATGACAGCGCGGTCAAGTGGAACATGCCGACGAGATCGCTTATAAAGGCATTTCCAAATGTCGAAGAGGTGGTTCTCGGAGGAAAGGACGTGCCAAAATTTGCAGCAACGCTACGTGGATTCGTCTATCGTGAGGGCGGCTCGGCATCGGAGGGTGTGTTGACAGATGGCGCTTGGCAGACGGTGCGGAGGGTCGTGCTGAAGGAGCCCGAGATGAGGCAATGGAGAGGGTGGATTAGAGGGTTTGGAAAATGGCTTGCTGCAGGAGGGCATGCAGGAAAGGTGTACCTCGAGATTCAGGATGGAGTGCCGCGTGATGGCAAGCTCAATGAGGAGGCATTCAAGAGGGGTTTAGATCGACTTCGGAGGCAGGGATATATTGAAGTGGTGGTCTAGTAGGTCGCATCGGGACAGCGTTGGGATTACCCGCCTCACCGACTGCAGCTTAAATAAAACTACTCAATCGCATGATAACAAGCACACCCCATAGCTCTTTCGCTTTTATCAGCGTTTTTCACTTTTCAAACAGGTACATAGTATCCCGCTCAACTCCCTACTACTAGTCCCGATTGAAAACGTGATGGTGCCATTAGATTTCGCCCAGCTTTGGCGTACCACATCCCAGATTGAGAGAGCATGGCATGAGAGCATGATCGACGCTCGCCCAGACTGGCCCAATATTTGAGGATCGCAGGGGTTCGCCAGCCGAAGGGGGATGGTAAATGTAGAGCTAGGGTATATTGGTGCAGTAGAAACAAGATTGCCACAAGACCGGAAGCAAAATCATGTAACAGACTATAGGCCCACTTCGTTACCAGTATTTCCACCTGAAACGCAGGTATGTGGAGCTTATTATCGATAAGATGTCTAATTAGACAAAAAGACCTTTTTTAAGCCTGCAACTTACCACAACGCGGTCGTAGAACCCTGAGCGATGAGCGTGGGGCCTCACGCAGCCCAGTTGTCAATAAAATGGGTTTCTGGAATGTCCAGGCCGTTACGGCGAGATTCGAGTACTCAAACATCGTGTAACTCAAATCGAAACCGAATTCATAGCGTGAGGACATCGGCTACATGGGACGGTTTACTTACTGTACAACATCAGGCCAACGGTAGTCAACGAAGAGGCTAAATAAATGTGTCTCGATGGCGTCTTTGTCAAAAATGAGTCGAGGAACGTACCCATCAGTATAATTAATGGGCAAGATCCCATTCAGGTTACCACCCAAGGTTAGTTGAGTGGGGTAGTCGCTGGTATTTTTGGTGATCGTGTACGGCAAGCGCCCAGAAGGATTCCAGTTTCCACGCGATTGCCTTTCCAGCTTCATTTCCTCCAAGGTTAGCTCAAAGAACCTGGGCCAGGCTATATCAGAGAACGGAAGTTAAAGTTAAAGAGACTGACAGCGGTGACATTGGGATGATCAACCCAAGGCTCGACGATGAGGGGTCCGACACTGTTCGCAACAACAATAGTGTTGTTGTTTTCGGCATCAGCGGAAAGACTAAGGTCGTTTCCGTTGTTCCAGGCAGTCAGATTCTTTCTGTCACCTTGATTTCCGTCGATCGTAATGAAGCCCTAGACTGAATTCAGCGGTACATTAATATCAGATTGAATGAATTGAACCTCCCCCGGGTCGGCATTAACGAACACAATAGCAACTTCCTGACCTAAAGCTATTCCTGCCGACTGCAAGAGGTCTTAGTTATCAAAATCCCATGAGATGATGGTTTGATCGATTCTTGAATGACTTCGTAAGGCTGTTGTGCAAGACCACGAGTCAGTCGGCATTGATGAGGGAATGCAAGTGTAGAACCAACAGAGAAAAACTGTCTGTCCTGAGCGCGTCGGGTTAGCTTCAAGGTGAAGAATTATACATACCCGGGTCCCCAACCCACGGCGAGAATTCCCTTTGGGTCACCACCCGAATATGGGTACTCGTTAGGGGCAGCATCGTTTCCAACCAAAACCATGGTCTTGGGCTTCTTCAATGGGAACGCATTCTTGTTCTTGAACAAAACAATACCATAAGTCGCGACTTCCTTAATGACCTGAGCATGGTCACTCTGAGCACTGACTTCCAGGTTAATAGGGTCATGGTATTCCAGGAGTCGATGGCCGTCTGTGGATAGTCTCGATACTGATGCGTGTAGTATTACGCAGCGACAATACGCATGACCATGTCATCCAGATGATCTAATGAAATGGTGTCATTTTTGACATATGTCGTGAGGTTCCCGCCGAAGTAGGTTGTGTTCGAATTAGGAGAGAAGCTACCAGCCATGGTTATCCAAGAGCAGATATCAGAAAGGCACCATAAGATATGCAGTTAAAACGCGCACCTGCAATAGCGGAAAATGTGCTCATGGTTGCAAACCAATCTGACATGACGACTTGTAGCGTCTTAGTACAATGAAAGGTACCTACATTCTTGGGACCCAAACTCCCTTTTCAGCATATCATTCATGGTTTTGTTGTTATTGCAAGCATAAGTGCAGTTGATTAGATCTATGTAAGGAGGTTAGAGCGTAGACTGCATTCAGAGAAATAAACTTCACTGTAATTACACATGACTGAGTATACTCCAGCCATCACAGAACGCATGAATGGCTGAGTATAGATTTCATGCTCACTACGGTTATCGACATTGGATGATTCTTGGGTAGGCATGTATTCTTGCTCCCTGTTGTAGACGTAGCGTAAATAATCAATAATCATGTCGAAACCCGTCTAAACTCAACTTGTTAATGTAGTGCTCGGCAGCGGCCTGGACACCAGCGGCTTGTAAATGATCTCGTAGGCAGCCTCTCCGGACAGGAAAGGTTCGGCACCAAAGCCTTCCCAGTTACGTCCACCTTGAGCGACACGTCTTATGTTCATCATAGGGCCAAGAACGATATTGACACCCTTGGCCTTGAATTCCTGACCCATAGTGTGTCCTCGTGCGCGAATTAAACCACGGTTCCATCTACAACATCGAGATTCAAGTTTACAATACAAAATCTGGGGCCCAGATACCTACGTTGACACCGTCGTAATACGAGAGTCCTGCTACACGTTTGACGAGAGGATCTTGTGTGACATTAACGATCAACGCACCTGAAGACAGCTCGGGAAATCGGCAACCTGGGGGGTATTACCTATACAAGGGCCTTCGATCCAACCAACGCCAGTTGTGATATTGACCTTTGCTATATGGTATGGTTCGAAATCTACGAAAGAAGAATGAGAGCGAGTTTGTTATGGAGAGCAAAGCGATGCCAACCAATACCTGAGCCTTGGAATATGCGACGGACCACGCAGGTGCAAAGTCGGGCACAACAGCTGGATCAGGACTAACGGGAGGAGGATATAATGGATTAGTCTCAGGGAAAACTGGCGGCTCTGGGAGTAAAGTTGGCATAGGGAACGAGGGAAGAGGTAGGATGGAATTGTGAGACTTATAGGGGCTGATGCGACAGATTTAGTCGCAACTGGAGACGGTGTTATAGCAAAAGAGCTGTGGGTGACGGTAGAATTGGACCCGTAGGAGTATTTGGTGCAATAGCAAATGTTGACACGGAGCCGCTGTCGTCGGCGAGGGTGGCGTAACGCAAGGTGTGGCAAAAATAAGATATGGAATAGTTTTCTCGCCATATTGCACCTCTCGTGAGGGAATGGGAGCGGGACGGAGGTAAACAATGGTAATTCGCGCCTTGGGCCTAGATCGGTGACTTGTGAGACCTAAAAAGCAGTTTGAATCATGGTGGTGATCGTTATGTTCGCAGCTTATGTTTTTTTCAATGTCGACATACCACACTGATACTGAAAAACAGCACTGACCAACATCAACTTTCTTGTTATATCCTCCGTCGGTCCTCGTTTCATACAATTCAACACTAGATTGTAAGACGTCTTAGATGACTCAAAGTGTCTTTCCGCTACGATGAATATGCCTTATTTTCAGGTCCAGTCTTCCTCAGAAAAAAACCGAAACTCACATACAGGAATTAATCTCATGGAACTACAAGAACTCGGCCTTACCTCGAGAGCTGGCTATGGTCAGCCTCCGCTTTGGGAGCGCATTCCAGCGAGCGTCGTTCCCGGAAACATAGTCAAGATCACGAGGGACCACATGAAAATATAATCGCTCTGCAAACAGGATAACTGCAACGTAGTCGATGTTCAATCGATAAGTATTTGAGCATCCTCCGCTGGGAATTCTACGCCCTCATGCACTGGTGAAATCAGGGGTCAGGAGTCAAAGCGCAGGCCCTGGGGTTCGGACGAAGGGAGCATATGTCAATTCAAGTTCAAACCATGCCGGTCCTGGTAATGACAATATACGGTCGTTTTTACTTACATACGTAATACTATGTTGCATGGACACTGGAGCCCCGGAGGACGCTTGAACAGCTCAACGTGTATGAGAAAAGTGCCACTGAGTGAGAGGCGTCCCTGATGAATGTGACGTATGTGTACGTGTGAGGATAAACCCATCAAAAGACGAGGCGACGAGTCAGTAACCCCGATAACCAAAATCATACCTTCCGAGTTTGTTTGACGACGGGAGGCCGTCCCGAGATCCAATGACAGAGGTCTAACTATGATATAGTCAGCAGAACAAAAAGTAAGAGATTTGTAGGATAAGGCACTACATGCGTGTGAACGTGGCACTTTCCTTGCGCTACATTCTCCAGAAATCCAGAAATGTTCATATCATCGATATGGCGATGCAGTACGATATACCGTATAAGCTCCATGATGCGGCCTTGGTTTTCCTTCATCAGTTGTGAACGATAGTTCAAGTTGAAAATGAGGTACGTCCTAACTGTTTAGTTGGCCGGTGCAAATGGCTGACTCGAATAGCCAAGCACACAATGGCCTCGACGAGGTTGAAAGAGCGAGGCAAGCGCTCGCGTCGCTGAACCCAGACGACCAGGAGTACATTCCGGCGCTCAACACACTTGCTGACGAACTCTTGTCGCGTTTCTCATTATCGCGAAATCCAAACGATATCGATGAAGCCGTCTCCTTAATAAAGCAGGCCATCGACTTGACCCCGCCTGGCCATTCTTCTCGTCTCACGGTTATGTGTACCGGGGGACAGCTGTTTAATATGCGATACACGTTTCGGGGTGACACAGGCGACATGACGCAAGCATTGAGTTGCTTCGAGGCCGCATTGGAGCTGTGCACGCCAGATCAGGCCTTCTACCTTTCGTTAGTGGCAAACCTTGCAAGTTCTCTTCGCAACCGATATCAGACCTTTGGCGACGTAACGGACCTCAATCGCATCGTTGACATTTCCTCCGTCGCTCTATCATCAGTTGGTACTAGTCCCAAGCGAGATGCGCTCCTCAATAGCCTCGCAAACGCGTTAAAGCAACGGTTCGAAAAACTAGGAAATAGGGCAGATCTGGATACAGCGCTGATGCATCTCCAGTCTTGTCTGGATCTGCGCCCTCCTGGTCACCCCTTGAGGCACTCTGTGTTGGGAAATTTCGCAGATGCGATGCTTTACAAGTTCGAAGTGGACGGTTGTCTACAGGACTTGGAAAGCGCTGCTAGCTATTTTTCTTCAGCATTGGCCCTACGCTCTCCGGGACATGACGGCTATCTGTTTTATCGTACGAGTCTCGGTGTTGTGTTCTGGCGCCTCTTCAATGCCCAAGGAGACGCCGAAAAGTTGGAGGTGGCGATCGGACATTTCCAAACGGCGATGGTGCACTCCACGATACCCAACCTAGACCATTCCCGGCTCCTCGATAACTATAGTGCAGCCCTTCAGACGCGTTATACGTTGTTCGGGAACATCGACGACCTCGACCAAGCAATTCAATACCTGACTGTGTCGTCTGAAATCCAACCCCTGACGTATTCTGGCCGTCCCATCACCCTTCTAAATCTCGGAGGCGCCCTCGCCAACCGTTTCGGTGCAACTGGCCACATGGCCTACATAAACTCCGCCGTTGAGAAGCTTGCTTCTGCAATTCAGTTGGCAGGACCAGGTCATCAATATCGTTCAGCCATCCTCTCCGTGTACTGCCATGCTCTGTCTAAGCGGTTCAGCGAAAAGGGCGACGTGCAAGACTTGGAGCTCGCCTCCTCGACATGCAAAGAAGCGTTAGTCCTTGTGCCCTCAAACGACGTAACTTATCCGTCGACTGTGGCAAACCTGACCGTGACTCTAATGGAGTGCTTTCACAAGTCTGGGAACATCGAGGAGTGTCGGATCATCATCGATCACTGTGATCGTGCCCTTGCTTCTGCTCGACCAGCCGACCTAGCTTGTCTCGTTTTGAAGTTTACTCGTTGCAAGGCGTTCCTCCAGTTATTCCAACATGGACAAGAAAGGGCACACATCGAGACCTGTATAGATGCGTTTCGCGAAGTCATACCCACCCTCTATGAAGGCCATGCAGAGTATGTGCCTATGCACTTGCAGTTTGGCATCGCCCTCGCACTGCGCTTCGAGGCGTACGCAGATCTGAAGGACTTGGATGAATCTATAGCCGCTTACCGCGTAGCCCATCGAAGCTGCAAACGCAGCGAAATGAATTACATTCCCGTTTGCATGCAACTTGGGAATGCGCTACACGTGAGCTTCGAGTTTCATCCTGATTCTGGCGACGCGCTGGATGAGGCAATCGTCCTTTTGACTGAAGTGAATGAAACCTTAGCCCTCATCCCCGGACACTCTGATCATAAGGCATCCTTTGTCAACTTGGGCTCTGCGCTCTATAGGCGATTTGCAGTCCAAAGGGACGGAAATGATCTAGACATGACTATCGAACTGGTTTCGCGCACGCTGACACTTCCTACGTCTCATGCGGACTTTCTGGTGCTAGCAAGCTTGGCAACGCTCAATTCTGTTCGTTATGATGAATTCAAGGATATGGCAGACCTGGAGCGATCCGCCGAACTCTACGCTGTTGCAGTGGAGCAAATGCCTCCCAAGCATATTCAGCGTGGAAACTTATGCCGAATGTACGGTCGTACATTGTACAAACTCGGATATCAGCGCAAGGATTTCGATGACTGTATCGTCATGCTCAGCGAAGCCCTTGAATGCCTTCCAGAATCGCACCCTGACCGAGCATTAACATATGCATTCCTCGCGCAAGCGCTAGACAGACGAGCTAGACTTCTTGGCAATGATGAAGACACTTTCTATGCGTCGAGTTTGCTCCAGAATGTCATACAGAGACTTCCAGAAGACAGCCCAACGTTCCAGACTGTTTACCACATCGCTGCAGAGCTGTCGATGGGCTGGTATGAGCTTTCGAAAGGGAAAAGCTCTTCACCTTTCTTTATCGAGAACGGTTTCCAGTATTACGAGAAAGCAGCACGATATACCCGCGTCCACAGTTCCAAGAGTGTAGACGCTGCACTCAAATGGACCCGGCACGCTGAGGAGTGCCACCACTCTTCCGCGCTGCTTGCCTATCAGACCGCCCTCGCCTCTCTAAACCAGCACTTGCTCGCTATTGTATCCCTGAAAAGCCGACGTGCTGCCCTCGTAGACAGACCCTGGGTCGAAAGCACGAGTACGCTAGCGGTGAATGCCACCTCCTGTGCGATTGCGCATGGCGAACTGGAGCTAGCCATCGAACTCTCCGAGCAAGGCCGTGGATTATTGTGGTCACAGCTTTCCCATAGTCAAACGCCTCTCGACGAACTACGGTCCGCCAACGAACAAGGACGCACACTAGCGTCCGACTTTGAACGGTTAAGCACCCAACTAGCGCAGAGCACCATCGGGAAATCAGAATCCAGCATCTTCTTGACAACCTCACGTCTGACAATCGAAGAAGGCGCACGCCAGCACCGACGCTTGTCGAAAGAGCTCGAGGACGTCGTTGCGCGGATCCGCCAACAAGAGGGATTCCAGTCCTTTTTAGACCGCCCGAAACTTGACGACCTCAAGCGCGCTGCGATTGGCGGACCTGTCATTCTCGTCAACGCCAGTCGCCAGCGATGTGACGCTCTCATCGTCCTCTATGATGCCCCACCGCGACTCGTTCCCCTCCCAGACGCATCGCTCGACGACCTGATGGCGCTCTCGGAGCAGCTATACGACACGCTCGGCACGACGTACAACGAAAAACGGCGCGAGCGGGACCTCGTCATCGTCCTACGCGCCCTCTGGGACGCCGTCGTCGAACCGGTCGTTGAGGAGCTGTCCACGTTTATCCCGCGCGGTACGCGTATTTGGTGGTGCCCAACATCGAAACTGACCTCGCTCCCGCTGCACGCGGCGGGGCCGTACCGCAAAGGCGAGTCCAATCTCGCCAACACGTACGTGTCGTCGTATACGCCGACGCTTGCTGCGCTTGTCCGCGCGCGTCAGAAACACCCGTCCCCGGCACCAGCAGCCTTCGTCGCGATCGGCCAGGCGACACCTACTTCTGGGTCTGAGCTTCCCTCGGTCGACGCCGAGTTGCGTCTCGTCGCTTCGCTCGTCCCGCGCGGAATGCGTCTTACGACGCTCTCGGGCGACGCTGGGACCGCCAGTTCCGCGCTCGCTGCGCTCGGCACACACGGCTGGGCACATATGGCGTGCCATGGGCTTCCAGACGCCGAGCAGCCATTTAACTCGGCGTTTGCGCTACGCGATCGGGAGGTGACAGTGCTGGACGTGGTACGTGCACGTGCCATGCGTGGTGGTGGTGGCGGCGGCGGCCACACGTCTGAGTCTGCGTCCAATGCCACCGCCGACGCGGCCGATGCCAGTGTCGACGCCGACGTCAACGCCACCACCGCCACAGCCACAGGGGAAACGACAGGTGACTTTGCCTTTTTGTCGGCGTGCCATACGACGGCGGGTGACCGCGACGCACCGGACGAAATTATCCACCTTGCCGCTGCGATGCAGTTTGCTGGGTTTCGGAGCGTCATCGGAACCATGTGGGCTGTTGACGATGGGACGGCGCATGCCATGGTGGGCGCATTTTACACGCAACTGTCTGCACTCGCGGAAGGGCGGGAGTGGGACTGTACGCAGGCTGCGCGTGCGTTGAACAGAGCGGCCAAGACAGTCGACAAGTCGTTGGTTTCCCTCGATCAGCGGATCGTCTTCATTCATATCGGGGCCTGAAAGAAACGTACATGACGAATTGACCATGCTCCGTATTCATTGGGTAGTTTATAAGAGATGGGATGTGTACAGGAATGACCCAAAACTTTGGGATTGTATGGACAGATTGTGATGAAGAGAAAGAAAAAAAAAAAGAATCCAAGACACCCTGAAAGACCAGTAAATCGTTATCCGATGTTCGAGGACCAGTGGTACATAACTCAGTGTGGGGAAACAGAAAGTCGAAAGGCGAATGTGCATGTTGGAGTTCCAAAAAAGAAAAAAAAAAAGGTGTCGATTTTAATCCTATCGCTACACATGTAAATTGTGGTGGAGTCAAACAGACAGAGTCAGGGTGTTGTCATTAATAATCGACAATGGCATGTGTGGGTGTGTGGAGGGTGGGACGGGGGGCTATTGATTCCAAACAAGAGAAAGAACACACGATGGTATGTGGTATCGTGACGATGATGATGGATGGAGTATATGACCGCGTATGATATATATTGCTCACCAGGAGAAACTGGAGCGAGATGGCGACGCGACGACCGGCGACGACGCAAGCGCAGCAGAGCAAGCGATGGATGAGCGAGCGCAGGGGAGAGCTGGAAATGATGGCAACCGAAAAACAAATGGAGGATGATCCACGATCCGGGATATAATAGCTCTATAAATATAGCGGCGCCATATAGTCACTGCTTAACCCAGCGCAAATCGCAACGTGCTCGAGCTGTTACTGCCGTCCTCCACTGGTCGTTCTACCGCTTGCGTCCGTGTATGCGGATGGGAGTGAGAGAGCGGGAGTTCAAGCGCGTTTTCTGGCACGACTGGAGAAACGGACGACAGTCCGAGTTCGTACCACGTCGGTTCGGAAGCATGTGGTGCTTCGCCTACGTTCGTGCCGACACCATCCCCTCCGAGCATCGAGTATAAAAATGATGTCCACTCGCCCGGCGCATGTGGGGGCGGTTGCGATGGGGATACGGGCGGGTCAACAGACATGGGAACAATCCCCACGTCCGGACTGGTATGACGTTGAGGGGCAGGCGAGAGATAGAGTGGTGGGCCCATGCCGTTGGTAGCAAATCGGCCAGAGCCGCTCCATTCGATCAGTCGTCGCCTGTCGGGTGGGGTGCCGCGGCCCATGAAAGCACGTGGGGGTTCTGATAACAGAGGGACGTGCAATGATGAGAGAGGAGGAAGAGAGGGTGGTATTCCGAGAGAATGTGCCGTATATGCGTGAGGCGTCAACGGACGATGCGATGTGTCGGCCGCCGAGATGGACGTGTCTGAGCTGGCAGTTTGCTTGGTCGCCAATCTGGGTTCATCTACCTGCATCATGTCCGATTTACCAGGCACGCTATCGACCGCCATCGCGACCGCCGCCTGTGTGTCAACCTTGGATACAGGAGGGGTGGGAGCTTCCGAAATAACCAAACCCTCTACGGCTTCCAACGTTGCCTCGCCATCCCGCTCTGCCTCACCTTCGCCTGGATAGTCGTCGTCTTCATACTCATCGTCATCTTCGTCCTCCATGTCGACGTCTGCATCGACCCAGTCGGCGTCGTCCATGGGCCAGGCGGGATCGACGTCGTCCTCGTCGATGGGGATCTTGCGGGTAGCAGAAGGAGAGCCCCAAGAGGTGGTCGAATAGGTATAACTGGCGGGGGTATAAAGACGGAATTTGGTCTGAGAGGCAGGCGGAGAGCCAAGTTGGGTGGGGGTGGAGGGCAATGAGGTGGACAGGTGGGGTTCTTTGGAAACGGAGCGCGCTTCTGATTCGACGAGTGCCTTGATATAATCGATACCGTAGCGGCGTAATCTGAAAAAGGGATTTTTTTAAAGGAGCATACGTCAGTACACGGGATCATCTAAATATATTTGCAGGCGGATCAAAAAGGAATTGGAACGGCCAAAGTATATTTGCAAGGGAGTGATTAGAAGCTGGTGAAGAAGGACGTACAAACAATCTACCCGCTCTTGACACGCCAGTTTCCATATATTGATTTCTCGATCACGGACAAACACAGGATTTGGAGGTACATAAAGCTGGTGTTGTGGAAATGAATGAAATTGCTCTTGAAGCTCTAAACCTTGTAACTGTGGCGTTGTAGGCTGACAAGACGAAGGGGGTATTTGTGCCGATAACTCGGATGCAAACGGAGGAAGGCCCTCGAAAGGTATGAGGGTATCGAGGGTGGGATCTAGGGAGGGTGGCGCAGAGGGTGGCGATGAGGAGAACGAATCGGTGGAGAGTGACTGTGGAGAGGGTGAAGCGTCTGGGGATGGGAGGGTGAGGTCTAGCGACACGGGAGGGGGCAGAGGGTCGTGCGGCGGGAAAAGAGGGAGCCCTTGTCGGTCGTGCCCTGGGAGAGATGGGGACGGTTCGGGGGAGGGGGTGAGAGGAGTCAAGGGGGTGAGTGGCTCGGGGGAGGAGGGGGGATCAGGATAAGATGGAGCAGGATGGAGAGGGATGGAGAGCTCGGGTTTCGGCGGTAGGGGATCGGCGGACGGCTCCTTATGAGGCATCGAAGAGGGTGATAAAGGACGATTATCGTTTTCTACGGACGCGGCGTCCAGAGGAGAGAGGGAGACGACATGGGTGGTGGTGGCAGTACTGTGCGGGCTGTGGATGAGTCAGAGGGAGAGGGGGGGAGAAAGAGAACTTGCCTGTCCGAGGAAGGGCGCCTGAGGGAGAGAGGAGAAGAAGACGGGCGCTTGGACGGGTGAGGACTCGGAGGGGCGGGACAAGTGGAAAGAAGACCGACCTGGGGGGGAAAGGACTGCTTCCGGCGCTTCCTCGGGCGTGGACGGGCGGCAAAGGGGAGGCCATCGAGGTCGAGGGCGAGACGCTGGCGCTTGAGGGCGCGGAGGGCGCGGGGAGTGAGCTCGTTTTCTGGGTCGGAGGAGGAGGAGGAAGAGTCCTGGTCAGGGTCTGGGTCTGGGGTGGGTCTCGACGAGGAATGGCGGGGATGGTGTGACTTGAGTCGGTGGTGTTGCCGAGGATGAGCGTTGGGATGGGGATGTGGATGGCTGTGGGCGTGGGCAAGCCTGGTCGAGCGGCGGAGCGGACAGGCGAGGGATGATACAGCCGCTGCAGCCATAATGAGAGTCGGGTGGACGTTGGCTGATCGGAGACAGGGCAACACTTGCCTACAAAAAAAAAACACTAGACCATAAAATAATTATTATTTAATTGGCCACCTTTCGCCAGTAAACAGTGCACGGACCATACACGTGACCGCGATCTGCATCCACGGTCGGCCCGATCAAGGGCAATGTCTCGTCGCCCTGGCAGGCACGAGGGGGACGTCGAGTGGCTGAAACGTTCGCCGCCTCGTCGGCCCACCTTGATGGTAATAGTTCATTGTCTGTCCTGCAATGAGCCACTAATACGCTTCGCTTCGGTCGATGATGATGTGATCTATTTACGACAACCCCTCTTCAAACATGCTCGCTAAATCCGTTCGACCTATTTTCAGGGCATTTCCAGGCCCGCCCCACATAAAAACCCAGGCCTGGCTTCAACATCCCCCGGGTCTTCCGTTCCCTTGCCATCTTGTTCTATCTGTCTGCGACACCATGCGTCTGTCTTTTGCCATCTGCTTCCTTCTCTCTGCGACCGCTGGTGTCTTTGCCGCCGCCATTCCGCCAGTAAGGCGCGAGGTATGTCTCTCCCTTGTCTCCATCCCGCCCGACCCAACCTTGCTGCTTCTAGCCCTTGGATGAGCGAGGAACCAGCCCGCCTGGTGGCCTTCCGGATAACTAGTTTCATCTCTCTTGCCGTGCGTCCGATATCCTCTCCCCCCCCCCTCGTCCTCACCCTCTACAGTTTGCAACCCGTCCCACGTCTCCCCCGTCTGCCACAGAAAATTTCCCGTGCGCCGTCGCCTCGGGCTGGTGCTAGCTGCGGCGTCTTTATCCCTTACTCACAACGGATGGATTCTTGCGAAAACCTTTTTCTTTTCCCCTTTCTCTCTCTCTCGGAATAACTATGCTCAACTCCATACTCTCATTTAATCATCGCTATCGTATCTCTTATCATCTATACTGTGCGACCCATCCTTCTTGTATTCGCACAATCGCCCTCGTGCAAACATATGATTCCCACCGAACCGTGCCCTGACGTGTGATGTACCTAAAAGACACGCGGCTATCGACATTCCTCCGTGTGCCTGCGAGGCTGCGACATGCACATTGCACACGACCCCCGCCCTTGTGCCAAGGCCTTCTTTTCGAGGTCCGTGTCCCATAGCCGGTATCGCTCAAGGTACGAACCTCGACGGAATCTGCCAAATGGGTAAAAGCCGGCGAACGTCACTTTTCAAGTAAATTATGTAAGTCTCATTTGTTAGTAGATCGCCCTTGTCCAAAAGCCACGCATGTCCACCTCGAGCGTACACTCCTCCCAGGCGGACGTCTGGTATCTCAAGCACATCCTCTTTGGACCCGAACAGTCCAGAAGACCTCTCAAGATCATCACACAAAACTTCAACGGGCAAGTTCGCCCACCAATATTGTAATGACGTGTCCTCATTTATCCCAGTCCGTGTTCCTTCATCGCCATTTGTGAGCTCAGTTCCCCTCCTTCCCCCTCTCCTCGGTCGACCCTTTCCATGTCCAACAGGCAACATTCTTATCCTACGTGGCCACATCGAAATCCTCCCCCATGACCGCACCGCCGTCTCCTACGAGTTCCTCTCCCAGCTCGTCGGCGAATACCTCCTCACAAACTGTCCTGACATCGACATTTCCGCCGCCCTGTCCATCATGCCTTCCACTACCAGTGAGCCCCTCTCTCGTCCCTCCCTTTTGGTCTTCATTCCCCCTGCTTCTAGAGGGCCTCGACCTCAACCCCCGCTTCACCAGCATTGCCGGCTTTTCTCCCGCTGCGGGCTCAGGCGAACTCGCCCTCTTTGCACAAGCCGGCATTCAGCTCGTTCACGGTTGGGTCGTCGACCCGGACAGTCCCGAGGCACAGGTCATGTCACAAATTCGTGATTATGACACCGCAGTGACGTTGATCGCGGATGCCGATTATATTACCAAGGGAAAGTTGTTGGGTGGCGATGGTACTGAGCTAGTAGACCGCGAGGACCAAGCGGGCCCGAGTGGCGTTGGGAGCAGTAGCACCAGCACAGCACCCGCGGGATCTAGTTCCGGCCTGGGCACGGGTCTGGACGCTATCACGGGCGCTTCTTTCGACTTGACGCACTACTCGGACGAGGAACGTCGCAAGATTGAGCACGGTCAGTCGACGCAGAGCAGCCTCCCTCTAACCTCGTCTGGTCGTGCAAACTGACCACTATATGCAGCCATCATCGCTCAGCAATTTTTGGACGTGACCAAGTCTCAGCTGACTTATTACGGTCTCTTCCATCTCGCCTCGACGCTCCAACCTGGGTCACTCGTCGCGCTCTTCCGCAACGCACATCTCTCCGTCGTCTACAAGTCTCCCGGCACAAGCTCAGCCCCGGTCATACCGCACTCGAACGATACCAACGCCAACGCCGATGTCGACGGCGAAGCAAACCCTAACACGAACCCCGAGGCCAACCCCGCGGAACATGCACCCGGCGCTGCCCTCTACGCTCTCGTCACGGACGATGTCTTCCTCAACGAACCAACCATCGTCTGGGAACGTCTCGAAGACATTGACGGCGGTTGGTCCACGTTTGTCGATTCGAATTTTCAACGCGCCGAGCCTGTCGGAGGCGATGTCGCGGGCCAGACAGCCGAGGGTGCATTACGGCGGTTCGAGATGGAGGCGGGCATATACGAGCCCGGAGTCATAGATCCTGCCGAGTGAGTGTTCCGTCAACTAACGAGACGGATCTACATGTGTTTTTCGTTTTTTTTTTTTTTCCTGCGTCCGTGACGTTCCCGCGAAAACAAGTCGTGCGTTGGCGACGCAATTGCAGGCCGAGGAAGACGAGCGAGCGCGAGAGGCGTATTTGCGCCGCCAACGCGCGATCGCTGATCTACGACGTACCGAGGAAGATGGACGGCGGAAAAAGGATCCAAAAACGGCGGTGGGCGGTCGAAGCAAGAAGACCAAGTCTAAGAAGGATTGTGTCATCATGTGAAATGCGCCGTCATTCCAAGTTAATTGTTTCTTGGCTTTTTTCGTTTCTCGGAGGGGATCGTTATACCCACCGTGTTTACGCGGTCGTGTTATGTATTCGCGTCCAGACTCTCGAGAATACCCAGCGTGTGTGTATGCTGCGGTTTGATCAGATCCCCGATGATGAAATGAACCATGACGGATGGTTTGAGCGGTACCGAACACGCCAGCCAACCAGCCAAAGCAAAGCACGCACAAAAAGCATGACAGAAACGTGAAAATGTGCTTGGAACGGCGACAAGTGACCTCACGTTCGCCTCGAGGGGCGGCGTTCCTGTCATTGGGCCGTACATGCGCCGAGTAATAGTTCCGGAAAAAGAATAGAAAGAAAAGCCAACCGGCTCGGCGAAATTGACGGATCCGTCACTTCCACTGCCAAGTTGCAGCGCGTGGCTTAGGTTCACAGGTCGAAATTTCAATGATAAACCGCGGCGTTCCTTTCGTATCATGAGTCCAGTCCAGACCTCTCGTATTCTTCGAAACCTGTTCTTCACTCCCGCGTAAGACTTTCCGAGGCGTGCCAAGTGAGCCGAGACGGGACATCAGCATCAAATGTGTCAGGTACTGCGACGTCGAAGTGGAACGGACTGTCTCTGATTTATTGACATTTTTCTCTCGTTCCCATCGGGACGATGGTAGGTCTTGGTGTGAGATTTGTTCCTCAGACTGGCTTCTTCGCTTTGACGACGGGGAGACTGTAAGTCTAAGTGAAGTCTGATTCGTCGTCGAGCGCCGTCGATTCGCATGTTACTGAGATATCGTTTGGATTCAATGGACATCCCATGGTAACGTCTTCTAGAGAGAATGGAGACACCGGACTCGGCGAGCATCCGTCTATCGGCCAATTGTCAAGCGAACCCACCTTCCATTTCCTCCACGCTTTGCATCCAACGTCCAACACGACTCTCGGAGGGCACATCCTGGTTCGGCGCCCGCTTTCAAAAACCACGCCTTTGCCAGCGTGGGTCCATGTAGCACCAAGATTAACCCATCGACACGATCCATCGCACCCACCGTCAGGGAGACCAAGGTTTGGGCGATAACAAGTCGATAAGTTATCGGAACGATAAAAACAATAAAGGATTCCGACGGCATCTCGCAACCCTGTTCTTCCTGTTCCGCGGAGCTTTTGCATTATAGTCTTCGAAAGTCGAGGTCGAGCGAGGTGTCCTGATTGCGTTGGTGTTGGATGACACCTGGTTTAGGCTTGAATCCGTTTGCTTACCTTCGTACGATTCACGATGCCCGGTCCGGCAGACGCGGACCGAACTTTCAGATTTCTGAGAGGGTTCGGACACAGCCAAAATGTCTCGGATTGGAATGGAACTTGCACCGCTGACTGTATCTGCCCCTGCAATAACGTGAGTGTTCGATAACGATATCATAATAACCGTCCCTGTTAGGTACGTCGGCTGGCAGTGAGCACCAGGTTCGCCAAACGGCAAAATTTCCCTCCGGCTGTCAAGTTATGGGACAGCCTTTCCGCCTTTTTCATGGTCCCCGTTTTTTGTCGCCCCTAATGCTGATTGCAATGCAGAACTGCCTCGATAATCTTTTGCATCGTGAGAATGATCCGTCATCGACGCATCAGTAATTACAGGGTAGCTGGATAATTTTATCACCCGCAATGAGGAACCGTTGGACTCAATGTCGCGTCCTCGCAACTTATTTTCCCTCTCTTCTCTTCGAACGTGCCTAGTTTCGACGTTTACTTCGGGCGACGGGCATTCGCGTACGGACATTTCTTCGAAGGTTTTTCGTTTGGTGCTCAACGATCACTTAGGCCGCGTTGTCGAACACCGTCCCGTAGAGGAAACGCTCGATGCTCTAGACGACGCGGCCCTCGCTCATCTGGGGCATTTCCGGGAACGCGGTCAACCCGACGACCTCGACAACGCCGTCTCGCTCCTGAACAAGGTTGTCCAACGAACAGACGGCGATGATCCGGAGCGATTCCGTCCCCTCTTGCTCCTTGCCATGTCATACAGCATGCGGTTCGAGCACCTCGATCAGGTCTCCGATCTCAACGCATCAATTTCCACTCTCGAAGAGGTCTTGCCGTTGTGCAAGGACGACCCCATGCGGGCCGGGACGCTCAACAATTACGGCCACATGCTCAGAACACGATTCAAGCGCCTCGGCGATCCCGTCGACATCGACAAGTCCGTCTCCGCGCTCGAAGAGGCCGTCCATCTCACTCCAGACGACCCTC
Source organism: Austroboletus cf. mucosus (assembly GCA_038093715.1). Lineage (NCBI taxonomy): Eukaryota > Fungi > Basidiomycota > Agaricomycetes > Boletales > Boletaceae > Austroboletus > Austroboletus cf. mucosus. The sequence continues at coordinate 8,285 of JBBPST010000011.1, read as the reverse complement.
GTACCGACAAGCCAAACATGCTCTTGAACCTCGGCGGGTCGCTCAGGTTGCGCTGCGAGCGTCTCGGGAACCTCGCCGACCTAGACAGGTCCATCTCCGTGCTCGAAGACGCCCTGCAACGTGTCCCAGATCACCAGACACTCTTGGTGCGTGTGCTGGACACTCTCGGCGCCTCCTTGCAAGCGCGTTTCGAGCATTCTGGCAACCTCTCTGACATCGATCGATCTATCGCGCTGCTCGAGCGTGCCATCCTTATCATCCCGGACGAGCATCCCGACAGAGCCTCCTGTCTCAACGACCTCGGTGGTTCCCTCCTTAGCCGTTTTCAACGCCTCGGTAACGACGCCGATATCATGACATCGGTGTCGCTACTCGAGCAGTCCATGAGTCTGGCTCCAGAGGAGCCAGGCAAGGCAAGCAATCTGGGATTCGCCCTATCGCACCGGTTTCGGCGATTCGGAGACATCGCAGACATTCAACGTTCAATCTCGTTGCTCGAGGAGGCCGTCCGTCGTATGCCAGAGGGCACTCCCGGCAAGCTAGCATTCCAGAGCAACCTCGGTCGTTCTTTGATGGACCGGTTCGAGCTTTTGAGAAAAACGGAGGACATCGACAGTGCCATCGCCATATTCGAGGATGTGGATCGGTTCATACCCAAGGAAGGTCTACGGGGCCATATCCACACAGGCGACCTCAGTACTTGCCCGGGAATGCGTTTCGAACGTCTTCGCGATCCAGCTGACCTAAAAAAAGCCGTTTCCGTCCTGGAGGATGTGTTGGCGCGCATACCCAAGGACCGTGTTCACGTGCCTCAAATGATCACCTATCTAGGTGGTTTGTTGATGAGGTGCTTTGAGCTCAATGGAGATGTCGCCAGCATCGACAGAGCGGTCCTGATGCATGAGGAAGCTTTGCAGCTCCTGCCGGACGACCATGCCGACAGGCATATTGTGCTCAGCAACCTCTGCAATGCGTTATCGAGACGTTGTGAGACCTCTGATGACCTGGCAGATATCCACAAGGCAATTTCACGTTACGAAGATGTTCTGCAATCGTTCCCCGAAGGACATCCAAACAGATCCAGATTCCTCGTCGACTTCGGTACTTCTTTGAGACACCGTTTTGAACGTCAGGGCGACGAAGTCGACATCATCAAATCGATCTCCGTATTAGAGGAGTCTGACAAACTGACCCCGGAGGAGCATCCCTTAAAAGCATACAGACGGTGCGCTCTCGGTCTTGCCTTGGTGTCGTACTTTGCGATGTCGCGCGATTCCTCCTTACTTTCCAGCGCACGGTCACACTTTTCCTTTGCAGCTAGATCGACCCATAGCTCGTCCGCCGTACGCTTTGATGCGTCACGGGGATGGTTGTCGACTGCTCAGCTGCTCGGGGAGGATGCTCTAGAGGCGTATGAGTTGGCAGTCAATCTGCTCCCCCAGTTGGCATGGATGGGGTTATCCCTCCAAAACCGACATCGTATGCTAGAGCCTGCGGCAGACTTTATACGAGACGCGGCCGCGTATGCAATTAGGCTTGGTCGTACTCAGACAGCCATCGAGTGGCTCGAGCAAGGCCGCTCCATCGTTTGGAGTCAGCTGTTGCAACTACGGACTCCCTTGGACGAGTTGCGAGAGAGGTCCCCAGCCCTCGCAGAACGATTGATGCAAGTCTCCAAGGAATTGGAGATGGTCAGTACGCGCGACCCACTCTTTCGTCCCGGAACATCGAATCTAGAGGTTATGTCACCCGAACAACAGGCGCGACGACACCACGCTCTCGCCAAGGAGCACGACGATCTTCTTGTAGAAGTCCGATCTTTACCAGGGTTTGAACGATTCTTGCTGCCCAAGACTTTTTCCCAACTTGTTGCTGCTTCACATTCTGGGCCTGTCGTTATCCTCGATGCCAGTGAACGGAGGTGTGATGCTTTGATCATCACTGCAAACGCGGACGAGCCTATCCACGTTCCACTCCCCGGTATTACCTACTCGGAGGCGATGTTACTTCAGGGTATGCTCCGGGACCTGCTAGAAAGTGGACGACAGGTAGCTTTGGAGCCTGAGCCTGATCGCGCCGCAAGACTCAAGTCAAAGCGACTCGACGCTAACGGTACTTTTAAGCAGATTTTGTCCACATTATGGAAAAAAGTCGTTTTTCCTGTGTTGGAGAGCCTCGGATACTTGGTAAGTTCCTGCCTTCTTGCCGCCGATTTATATTTTGAGTTTACTTGTTTGTATGCGTAGACGCTTGGAGAGTTGCGTCGTGTTTTTTGGTGTCCGATTGGTCCGTTTGCTTTTCTTCCCATCCATGCCGCGGGTCTTTACGATGTGGACGAACCTGGAGTGAAGGTATCAGATTTTGTCATTTCGTCATATACTCCAACGCTCGGCGTCCTCGTGTTGGCACCCATAGATCAGATTGCACCCACGAGCTTGCGTATCCTTTCCGTCCTTCAGCCCAACTCGGATGGACAAGTACCACTCCCCGGTGCACGTCGGGAGATAGCACAGCTCCAGAATGCCATCGACGCCCTGTCTTCCCCCTATGTTAGCCTCCTCCAGAGTACTGGGACGGTTGATGACGTCCTGGCTAGAATGGCGCAGGCTCACTGGGTCCATTTTGCCTGCCACGGGATCCAGGACCTCAGCGCTCCGCTCGACAGCGGCCTCTTGCTCGTCTCGGGACGCCGTCTCAGGCTATCCGATATCATCCAACTTTCCGAGCGCCAGACGCTCGGCGGCGGTTTGGCCTTTCTTTCGGCATGCCAGACGGCCACAGGCGATCGGGCATTATCAGAGGAGGCCGTCCATCTTGCCGCTGGGATGCTTATGGCTGGATACCGCAGCGTGATCGCGACAACGTGGTCGATTGGGGACAGCGATGCGCCCGAGGTGGCTCAGTGCGTGTACGAAAAGCTCTTTGGACTCGGGAAAGGAGCAGGGGACAAGGAGCAGGCTGGCAAGGTGCTACCGGACGCCAGGAAGGCTGCGCAGGCACTTCATGTGGCCGTTGCGCGTCTTCGTGCGCAGGGTGCGCCGTTTGCATCGTGGGTCCCCTTTGTTCACTTTGGTCTGTGAAATCAAATGCGCGTTTTTCGTGAAGAGAGGAGGGATGAGCATTCTTGGCATCGACCAGAGCGTAGGGGGCTGCCGCGTCGAGAGGCATACCGTCGGCATTAGGTGGAGACTTTGGATAACTGTGAATCTTTACAAACGATCCCATCGTCACTCGGTCGTGCCCATCCTCATAATCCCATAATATTCAACTTTAATAATAATAAAATTATCATCCTAAACCATAATGATCGCCTTGGCTTCGTAGTGAGGTTGAAAACGTTGAATCTGACGAGGAAAGTTATTTTGTACTTTCGGAATCCAAAATATTTGTGGCCAACATGGGGGTCGAACCCAGGACCTTCGCGTTATTAGCACGACGCTCTAACCAACTGAGCTAGCCGGCCAGCGCTAAACAATTTATAATTTGAGATCCAATTTAAAAACACCTTCATCTTGGAAATCCTCGAGTATGACTCCGGCACGGCTTTCCCCTTGTACTTGGATCGTATTCCAGTTAGACATCCTGACACATTTTCATCCTGACTCCAAGTTTCTCCATGTCCGACACTAACTTTCATGTCGTCACTACACCCAATCAATTCAAAGCGCTCTTGTCCGCCGACCTCAAACGGATCTCTCTGATAAATTTCTGGGCTCCGTGGGCCGAGCCATGCAAAGGAATGAACGAATTTATTACCAAGCTTGCGAACAAACATCCGGAAATATTAGTTTTGCAGGTAAGGCGCGGGGAAAGTGGCTTTTAGATCTATGTC
>JBBPST010000010.1:11340-33699 GCA_038093715.1 Austroboletus cf. mucosus | reverse complement strand
GATCCGTCTTTGCACCCACTATCACGCATGGTATGTCGTTTTTTCCGCAGAAATCGAGAATCTTGTCATAGACGATCTTGACCATCTCGAAGGACCTTCTGGAAGTGACGGAGTACACAAGTACGTAGCCGTGTATGCCGATGGCGTGCTTTGAGTTGAGAATGGAGTACTCATCCTGGGGGTGGAAACATGAGATGGAGGGCCATGAGACGGAAGAGGGTTGCGAACCTGGCCCGCTGTGTCGATGATGTCACAATCGTATTCGACGCCCTGGTAGACGACGCCTTTTGAAAAGGTGCTCTCGATGGTTGGGTAGTAGGCCTCTACGAAGTGATTTTCTATGAACTGGATGACGAGAGAGGATTTGCCTGACGACGGGTGTGAGGGAGGGGAGAGACGGAGCACGGCTGCGTACCGACTGAGCGGGAGCCGAGTACGGCGATTTTTCTCTTTCTCATTGTGTTGGTGGCCATGTCGGAGGGAGGGGGGGGCGAGAGAAAAGGGCGTACGATGTGGCGACGAGGGAGAGAGTTATATAGCTCAATCTCGGGCATGCGGGGTCCGAATCCTCGTGCCACGCGACCCAAATGTTCCCCTGGACAAGAGTAATACGCTTGCTTCTATAACGTTGCTCGCCACACACACTCTCCCACACACACCTCCCCGCGGACAACATGTCACATGATACAGTCACGTGTCCCATCGCGTTCTCGGTCCAACCCCGCCTCTCTTCGTTACGGAACCATGTCCTCCCCGAACGACTCCCCGCCGATCTACCCGCTGCACAATCCATCCCAGGCCGCCCTTGTCCCGCCCCTCGGAAACACCACCAACGGCTCCGTCGTGCCCCCCATGAAGGCCCTCCTCGCCAAGAAAATGGCCATGGCAGAGTGCGTCATCTCTCCCCACCGTAGACCCCCCTCACCGTCCCCAGCAACCCGAGGTTCGTCTCCCCGACCGACAACATGGTCACCCCCGTCACCCAGAAACTCAACGCCGCCAAACAAAAGCGCTTCGCAAAGTGCGCGTTCCCACTCGCCTATCTAATCAGCGCCGCTCACATCGTTCCCCCAGGGGCGCAAAGCCATCCGGAAGCCTCTTCTCCACCAAGGAGAAGGAGCCCCCCTCGTCGGATGAACTGCAGGGCGAGAGTGATGCAGATCCCGCACATGAAGACAGCAATCCGTTCGAGTGTTGAGCAGGTCGACCACCGAGGAATGGACTCGTTGTAAGAGTGTGGTAATACCCTGTCGTAGCATTAAATCGTGTCGCTCTCTCGCTCAATCTCTCACTTGTACTTGTAGAATGTCTTGTATGCCCATGATTATTCCCACGCACGCTCTTCCTCTTGCCACACGTGTCTCTCGCTTGGCCTCGACCTGTCCGTCATCATGGCCGACGAACTTATTGAACCGCTGACCCCCAATACCATCCTCTCCGCCCAAGAGATTGACGAGTTGGTCTCCCAATTCAGGCTGCACAACAGACGCCTCTCGCAGCAGTCAGTAATATCCAAACTGCCCTAGTCCTACATTCATGCCACTTAGGCAGGTCAACAAGCTCTTCAGCGAACTCCCTCTGGTGACGGAAGCAGACCTAATTGCTTCTGGTCTTCGAGGTGGGCCTTCTCAACCGTCGCTTACACACATCCTCATCCAGTGCGCTCTCCAAAGATGACGTTTGTCCAATATGCTTCAACACTTTTCATTCCATTCTGGCCGAGGAAGAGGTCGCCCGTGCGATGGACTCCCCAGCCCACCCTGTCGAGGAACTAGGAATCACAAAGCTGCGAGACACTTGTGGCCACATATTCTGTCGTAAAGAGTCTGGTTTAATCTAGTTATCTTGCCTGTGAAACATGCTGATTTTATTCTCAGCATAATCAAGTGGATCTCAGATGGGGTTAGTCGCCTTTACCCTTACATAACCTTGACTTTACCTTTGCGAGCAGCATGATTCCTGCCCCAGCTGTCGCCAACCACTAATCTCCATCGATGAAACTCGGGAAGCTGCTTCGTTTCCTCAGCCTGGCGAGAACTGGTTACGCCCCTGGCTTGTTGACTCTAATATGGTCGCGAGACACACCGGCTTACCTCTTCCACTGCCCACCCTAACCATCGATCCCGTCCATGACATAAGTAATGTAACAGACAATACCCGACCTCAATTTGCTGGCATGTACTCTTGACGAGTTCCCATCAGACGTCACTGTATTTTGTGTCAGAGCCTGTCCGTTTATTCTTTTGCCAGTGTAGACAAGGATACTACTTGTATATTAGCGGACGACGTGGTATCATCACGACTAGTTGGAAAATCGAGTATCTGATCGGGAATATGGTATTCCCCAAAACGCTGGTTATCGACAAAGGTAGATGAGAACTGATCTGAGTCCATGCAAAACAAAAGGGCATATCTGAATCTGTGGCGAGTATCCACGTCCACTCTCTAGTTCCTCCTGCAGCACCTGAAAAAGTTACGTTTGAACCAGTAAAACAGACACTAGATCATCTCGTCAGCACGGCCAAAACCCGTTCAGCGTGGCACTTACTCCAGTGAACCGCACAGCGGCAAGAAGGAATGTAGAATATAAAATGACAGCGAAGTAAATGTTCTGCTTGGCTCGCAGTTCATCTTCGTCCAGAACAGCATCCTGTGCACTTGTAAGACCATTGATATTTTCGATGGCAACAGCAAGTCCAGCATTGGTAAGCATCCAAAATGCAACAAGTCGCGTGCGGAACGTCTTGTTCTGATCGTCCATCGTGGGCTTTTCGATCACCTCCTTGACTTCAATCTTGGTCACGGCACGGGTAACGGTTTCTTTAAATGCGGCATCGACATCCTCCTGAATCCGATGCGTGTCTTCAACGACAGGAGCATCAGCGTCCTTGCTCTTTGACGAAGAGACCGACGGAAGTGCTTCGGCCTTATCGCTACCCTTCGTACCCCAAGAAACCTACAAAACAATTAGATATCGCACAGATGCCCATGATTCAGTGCGCGAACTTACATCGTGCAAGTTGCAGAATGCGTAGACATTGAGAACATTTGTGAAGCTTGGTGCCAAGCACAAATATTGGAAGAAGCTACTAAACATATGCCAAGGGTCCCGCTGCAATATTCATTCAAGCAGGTCTCTATCACCGTGAGGAAGAAACTTACGTAGAGGAAAGAGGCGATGAAGTAAATCCCTAATGATACTTATAAGTATGATACACAGGCAATTTTAGTATGTCTAACTTACCAAAGGTAGAAACCATAGCAGCAATCAGGGCACCGACCGGAGGAGTAAAGAAAGTCAAAATGACTTGCACGGTGGTCTTGTTCTTCAATTCGTTGGGAATATTCTGAGCGAAAAGAGTGAGTCACCCACAGCATATCGACAACCGTGTCCTTACCGTGAATGCTTTGATTGTCAACCAGAATGAACAAATAAGCAGGTATACAGCCAAGAAGGCATAGACCCTGCACAGCATAAGCCAGGAACTAGACTTTTGTATGATACAACCAACCAAAGAGTTATCGCGTAAGCAGTACGTTCGCCCTTTGGCCTGTTTCCGAGAGCGAGGACGAACTGTAACAATCATTGATGTGGACTTATTTGAATGTCAGATAACTCACTTGTAACGCAAGGAAAGCTAGGTATATCCATTTGAAGGCCAGGTTTACCCAGTGAGTCTAAAAACCACGTTAAAAACCACGAAGTACCCTGGCAAGACCACGTACAATATCAGCGGTCCCAAATATAATGATGTTTTGCGAAGGGAGTAGGTCGATGATGATACTGAACGTCAACCAAATGTTGGCCAAAGCAAACCACGAGAAAATCAACGAAAAGATATTGTACTGAAAAAATGTTCAGTAAAACCACCAAGCCTTCTTATGTTACTGCGCACCAGAGCCTGAATATGGAAGAAAAACATTCTAATGAATCCATGGCCTGAACGATAGAGCTGGAAGAAGCCCACTAGGGCATACTATCAAAACGTAAGTGTCGAGGACATATTACGAAAATGACACTTACCACCGAAGCAGCGAAGGAACCGTTTAACCAACGACGACGTTGACCAATCAACTCAACCGCAGTCTCCGGGACGTCCGTCTCAGCCTTCGAAGGCTTGACATAGGTCAACGTCCAGCGGTCTCCGGCTTTCGCGACCAACTCAAAACACAGAATACGATCCTCAGCTAAGAACATGTTTTTAGTGAAAATGTTCATGCCATAGATACCCTTCGCCCCAAGACGATCTGCAAGCGAGTGGTCACCATGGAAATATTGCTCAAGGGGACGCCCGAGAATTGCGCGAAAACGATAGGCGGAGAAGGCACCAGGCAGCACTGATACATAGCCAAAACTACTTTCGAGCGGTTTGTCTATCAAGCAATGTCAGAACCACGTGAGGCAAGGCAATATGAAGGATTACCAAGAATGTTGGACATCTTGTATTCAAAGTTTTGTGCTGCGACCAAGGGGTTCAGAAGCTTCCTTCCGCCTTCAATCATCGCGTGAATTTCGCCACAGCATCCTCCCAAGTGAGCATCGTTGTAGAAGGCCTCCCAAAGATAGTAGAGAGACTTGTGCCCGGGTTTTGTTCCGGCATCGATAAGGATGCAAATGTCAGGCTAAAGGACGTCAGCGTACATGAAAAGCAGCACGACGAAGAAAACCCATACCTTCAATATACGCCCAATGGCATTGAAAAGCCAGCGGTGAGAATTAATCTTTTTCTGGTTCTTCGCTTTCAAAACAAAGATGATTTGCACGGGGACCAGATTGTTGGGGTCGTTCTCGTGAGGAAGGACCAGCTGGGGCGTCGGATCCACGGAAAGTTGGGTAGTATACTGCAGTAACAAATATTAGTCGATATAGTAATGTAAGCGAAGAAAGACCCAACCTCGAAAATATGGGCAACGGTATCTTTTCCATCCACCTGTTTCTTCATAACACCATCTTGATAGACACCTACAGTGGCCAAGAGATCGAGGACGCTTTTGTCCATGGGTTCCAGACCATCGACGATAAGGGCGACTACAATCCTTTGCCAGCCTGGCATACCTTCCTCCGCAGCTCGCCGCCAGTACTTGGACTGCTTCGTCTTGCAAATATCACGGATATTCAGCATGACGCCATGGAGGGTACGGGCATAAAGCGTCTTGTCTTCGTTGTAAGACGTGACAGCAATGAGGAGATCAGTCTGACGGTTGTAATTCTTGGCTCTTAATGACCATCCATCGGCTTCGGTGAAGTCGTCTGGATCAACTGTAGCAGCACTATATCGCATATGGCTAGTGAAAATTGGTTAGTTCTAACGAGTTGCTGGAAACCGAATGCACCCACGAAAATTCCGTCGTATTGGTCATCGCGTACTTTGCTTCGATAGCACTATGAACTGGGGTAGGAACCGGGTACTCGGTGATGAAATTGCCATTGGTAAGTTTGACCCTGCGTGTCACACCACGTTTGATGGTCTGGCGACGTCTCCACGCGGTTTCGACACCATTGGTAGACTGCGACATTGCTGAACTTGGGCGTGCATAAGGGTCTCCATATGCGGATGGGTCGACAGGGCTATGGGAATTAGATGAGCAACAAACAACTGCATCACGGCGTGACTTACGCGGGGGGATAAAAACCACCTGGAGTATAGCCTTCGCCTCCAGTCAGCGGGAGCTTTTCAGCAAACTCTTCGTCGCCATAGCCTGAACCACCGAATTCGCGGGGTAAAGTGGTGGTACTCTCGAAGGGAGAGTTGGTGGCACTATCGTACGTTCTCGCCGGCTGCTCTTGGAAGTGGGTTTGGCGAGGGCGATCAGCGAATGGATCACCGTAATGTTCGCCTTGCGAAGGAGAGGACATTAGAGCAAGAGGCGTGTTTGATGGTAGAAAATCTGTGGAGGAAATTTTTTTAGTAGCGCCCAAGAGCGATGGTGGGGAAGAAAGAGTGGCCGAGGTTGCAATGGATCAAAGCCTCAAAGCAACCAGTTTTGTGCAGTCAAGACGGAAATGGGCGATGTTATACACCGTTTGCACCAGGACCTCTGTCACCGCTATGCCACTTCATATTCGTAACAAGAAGATTTCTACTTGACCCACTTGTTTACAGGTGACAGCACCCGTTGGTCCTCGGTGATGGAATTTCCCCATTCGCGCAGGAAACTCGTATCTATGCTAATTTCTACTTGGAAACCTCCAAGTTAATGGGCCGCAGTTGCCCCAGGTCCGACACGTTGCCGCATCGTCGCCACTGACACTGCTTAGGCGAGCCAAGCCTCCGTACGACGGAAACCGGGGCCTTGTAACGCCGGTGAACTCGCCTGGCAATCTCACTCAGTTGAGTACCAGTCCTGTATAGTCGTTCACTATTGCTTGAGTAAATTCATGGATGTGGCATCAAGTGGATGTTCCATTATAATTCAGCCGTGAATACCAAACAACTTTTGACTCGTGCGACTTGGACCTTGGTCTGAGATGATCAATGACAATCCACACTTAATATTTTTAAAGAGCTTCACGTATTCCTGGCCGGTGAGTTGTACTTTTCACAGCATTATGCAAGCATCAGTGGCAGTACCATGATGTCAGCCTTTGATCATGCAATAGCAGACACTTTGATGGACTCCCTACAATCATCAAAAAGATAGGTAAAAAAGCAAGCTGATTGGTGGTGTCACATATTTTGTGCTGCTTATTTTGGCTTATTTGCAGCTTAAGCAGGACTGAGTACTGAACATGTCAACATCATCATGAAATAAAGAGACAAATGCATACTAGCAGTTGACATAGGAATTATATAGATATGTAAGCCACTCAGCCTCATCTGAGTTTCAATATACTCTTTCACCTAATCCACTATCTGTGTCAGATTGTAATCAACCATAGGTAAGTCTAAGTGCTATACATTGACATTCTAGACTTTATACTTTGCATATAGGTCCTGCCTTCCAGCATGAAGCTGACCTTAGCACGCTTGTATCCATCGCGCTTCTTGTGAGGGTGTTGAGTGACCTCCTGTCAGGTATGTATTTAATTTCTCTACATGCTGATTGCTTAAAATGTATTGCTGAAGGTCTATATACTGTCTATTTTGTGGATGCCATTCCACATCCTCACAACAAGTGTTGTAGCAAGTGACCTAAGCATAGCTCAATGTATGGAAGGAGGAGGTTGTTTGAATAGATACATTCCTTTTGGATGTTACAGGGAACATGCATTTAATTGGTTGGTCAAAGTTTGCTAGCTTGCTACTTTTGCCTTATATAGATATCAACTAAATCTCCTAGAGTTCTGTGGATCATACATTTTAGTGAAGAAAAAGCAGAATGATGTTTCATAGAGTTTCTTTTTAAAAGTTGTGAAACGGCGTATGCTTTGTCTTCATGCCAAGGTTGTCAAACATCATATGAAACATAGTTGATCTTGACTTTCATACGTAGTGGATTGGCGTAGATTTCTAATTAACGTTAATTTACGTGTCAATAAAGTTGACCCAAATGCCAGATTCCCGGGACCCAAAGATTTTTCGTCCTTGTATCGGCCACGAGTGTCCTAAGGGTTGCCGTTGAAACGTTGATGACGTTGGCAACGCCACTCAACGTTTCATCCGAGCCTGAAGCCTGAGGCTGAACGTACAAACCCTCAACCCAACATGTTTGTTCAAGCCTGCTTTGTTTCCCCTTTGCCCAGGGCTGGGGCATGCAGGGGCGCAAACAAAAATGCTAACTATGAACAATGGGCGACAGCCTTGTTTTTGCGCCACGAAACTTACCCGCGTTGCCCATAACCCATTAGATGGGACTCGGACGGTAAAAAGTGCCAAGGTCTTGACGCTCTCTCGCATTTCACTCATTCAGTTGTCCGAAGCACCATGTCGCCGGTAAGTAGCCACAATTTGGCACGAACTTGGGTTCTCTATGTAGTTTGTTTACTGTTTTGCACGCAGGTAAGGATTCCTACGCGGGAAGAATATCTACTCTTGGCCAAGGTCGCCGAAGAGGCAGAACGCTACGAAGGTGCTATTCGTTTACTTATTTTTGTTGATGTGCAGAATCTGTGGGGGTGCTGATGCCGTCGAAATTCAGATTTAGTTGCGCAACTTAAAGGTCTCATTCAGACTTATGGTGCCTTGACCATCGAAGAACGCAACCTTCTCTCTGTCGCCTATAAGAATATCACGAACGCCCTTCGCAGCAGTTGGAGAATCATCGATTCTTTGGAGAAACTCGAGTCCAGCCGGGCGTCAGGACGACACTCCCAGCACCAAGCGCAACTGATTAGCCGGCAACGTACCCGTGTCGAGTACGAACTTGCTGATGTCTGCAAGGACATCGTGAAGCTTCTAGAGGATTATTTGCTGTCGACAGCGGAGCCTGGCGAGGAGACGGTGTTTTATTACAAAATGTAAGAAAGTTGGAACACTCAGCTTCCAGCCGTTCTTAGTCCATCTTCTTGTGCAGGAAGGGCGATTATTTTCGCTACTTGGCCGAGTTTGCCCAACAAAGTGACAGGAGCCGCTATTCAGACGACTCCCTTGCCGCGTACAAGTATGCGTATAAGCATGCGTTGGCCAAGCTTGAGCCTACCCACCCCACGAGATTGGGGCTGGCTTTGAACTTTGCAGTGTACTACCACGACGTCCGCAAAAGTCCAGAACGTGCGTGTCACTTAGGAAAACACGCGTTCGACGAGGCAGTTGCTTGCTTGAACGAGTCCTCATCCGTTCAAGTCATGCGAGACTCAATGATGATTCTGCAACTCTTGCGGGATGATTTAGTGATATGGTCCGGGGAAATGCAACGAGGTAAGTAGGGACATTGAACTGGTTTACCTATCGATTCTGACATAGCGTCCTGAATTATGTAGCTGAACACTCCATGTAAAGCATAGACTCTCATCTTTTGGGTCCGTTTCGCTGTATTCCCATTCGTAGGCTGTTGTATACATTATTTATAACGATTTTCTTGTATATATACGGTGGCTTAAAGGGTGAGTTGCTCATCGTGTTAACTCTGAGCGAAGGTGGCAGCTACCAGCAGCGGGAAAACCAATGTTGCGTCAGAAAAGACCTTGAGGTATTTAAGTACAAAAGGAGCGGAATTCTGAGTGAAGAGTACCTTCACAGATTCAGCGCCCGAGCGAATTTTCCCCCATGAAACAGCCTCATCTGGTCGGGCACCAGAATCTGACCCGTCGAATTCTTGACCCGTGTTCTGCACTAGGTGATCAACAATCGTCAAAAGTATCGAAGGCTTCTTACGATGAACACCGAATAGTCGGCTCCGTTTCTCTGTGAACAAATCAACAATTACCACATCAGACTAAAGACAAGTTCCTTACGATTAGCATGGCATTTGCAATCTGATGTTTACAAACGCCACCACCAAGGATGATCATTCCCGCTTTTTTCGACTTACGAGACAGCTCGTTCAAGTTGCGGATATCAGCCACAATATCAACTACCAACCCGGGGGATCGGAAGGAATGAAAATAAATCATATCCCCTAGAGAACCATCGGTAAGAGCTGGACAGAAAACCGGAATGTCGTTCTGGAGTAATATGGATCAGCTTCGTTCGAAGGGGCCAGGTAATTTTGGTCGGATGCACTGTATTCACTTTATATGCCCAGTAATACACAGATTCTTCGTTGTTAATCTCTTTTCCCAAGCGGCGAATGAAAGTACTTGGTGTCCATACTTGACCGGATGCTTTCTGCTCGTCTAACATGGCATCGAGAATGGGGAGAAGCCAGTCCTCAAATTTGCAGTAGTTTTCATTCGGTACAACGAGGTTCCCAATACGGTTAAGACCTCTTCTTCGAAGATCTGCGCCATCCATATTGAAGTCAGCGAGGTACGTTTTACCGAGGCACTTGATGAAGTCCTCCTCGATCCCCCCCGCGGTCGTGACAATTGCTGAGACGTGCTTGTGCTTTACGAGGTAGAGGAAGACCTCGCGTAAGCCAGAGGATATGAGGTTGGAAGTGTAGCCAAGGAAGATTTTGCAGCGCGTTCGGGCCCTCACTTGGAGATCTACGTAGTCGTCTGATTCATCTGGCGAGACGGGTTCATCTGAAAGTCGCCATTTTCGCTGGGAGAGATAGAATAAATTTCGAGTGATATGTAGATAATCGCATGCGCACCATGCGATTGACGATCTCAATAGCCTTTCCTAGGCTAGTAGCTTGGAACCCGATTCTCTCGTAGCTATTGAGAAGATCCCGAAAGGAAACAGCCTCGTCGAAATTCGGCCCCTGTACTGAGACTGCTGATTCTGGAAGGGGATCCGATCGTTTGAGTACTGCGGCAGCAGCCCCAGCGGGGATTTGAGAGTACATGGCAAGCCAATCCAGTATATACATAGTCGTCACTACTCTTTGCGGCAAGTTCCGTTGTCGGTCACTAGAACTTGGTACCCCGGCTAGTGTCCACCGTTGGCGGACTGCGGCGACCAGCTCGTATCTCTCACTCACCTGGGCTTTGGGCACTCTAGAAACCCATGGACCAAGAAGGGGCCACAGTCGACGCGCATGCCGTCGAAACTTCGCGTATGCAAAACGCCGAACCCTCTCCAATCATCCACGACTCCGCCAACCCACATTCCCCTTCTCGGTCGGAGAATTTCAGTGCTGGCTGCGTGTCGATAGACGTTCAGGGTACTTTGGAGCCAGCTGGAGATCCGCAGTCCAGCTTACCGGGCCCACTTCCCATTGAGACCGGAGTCGATCCCATGGCCACGCCTGCCAGTAATTCTACTGCTGCCATCCAATCTACCGTCCCTTCCCAGCTCGAGCAGCCACCGTCCGCTGAGGGCTCGCTCCAGACTCGTCGGTCTTCTGTACCCTCTCCTTCCCAGGTCGCGGAGTCCAGTAGCCCTAACGAGCAATGGGCCCAGACGCCACCAGGTACTCATTCGACCCACAGGCGTTCGCTGACGATGTCCACGGGTCACACGGTCTCTGTTGTCCTTATATCTTCTGCGCTCGAGACGATTTTGTCCTCAAAGGAAGCAAAGCGTTCTGTTCCACTGCGCGACAGTGCGCAAAGTGCCCTGGAAATGGTTAGAGTAGGACAGGGGGGTGACAGCCCTCGGGATATCTTCGAACCCCTTCGACTCGCCTGTGATACGCGAAGCGAAAGGCTCATGATTGCTAGTTTGGACTGCATCTCCAAGTTGATCTCATATTCCTTCTTCGCCGAGGAGAATCCTGCTCCACCATTTCCTTCCCCTCCCCCTTCCCCCCCATTGCAAGGACGGCGGTCTATATCCGGTTCACAGTCGAACATACCCCAGCCATCTCTCGTTGACTTGGTGGTTCATACTATTACCACTTGTCACGATGAAACAACGCCGGAAACGGTTTCTCTACAGGTCGTCAAAGCTCTTCTCGCCCTGGTTTTGTCGCCCACCATTTATGTCCATCATTCCTCTCTGCTTAAGGCTGTACGGACAGTGTACAACGTATTCCTCCTGAGTACGGACCCGGTGAATCAGATGGTTGCACAGGGGGGCCTGACGCAGATGGTGCATCATGTCTTTACGCGATGTAGATCAGGAAGTGCTGTTGATTTGGATGAAGGGATGATAGTCAGGTCTTCCGCGAGTTCCGAAATACTGGCATCACCGGGTCATCGCCACGCGTCCTTGCAGACCGAAACTCGGCGCTTGCCATTAATTCAAGGACAGTCCACGTCTAACTCTGTACACACGGATCGTGTTCAAATCGAAAATGTGCGTTCGGACAGCTTGCCCGTTTCTCCCGCGGAGGGTTCTGCCAACATGCCAGCGGAGCCCATGTCATCACAACCGCCGTCGGGTGTCCCGGGTCACGGCGAAGAAGAGTGAGTATAATTCGCAGAAAATTTTCTCGTGATTGCTAACTTGTTAGACTCGAACTACTTGGTGCCAGTTCAGTGCGCCTGTCCTTGGACGCGCCAGCGGAAAGCATACATGCACGTGCAGAGCTCTCCACTCAGGACATGTTTATCAAGGACGCATTCTTGGTGTTCCGTGCCTTATGCAAGTTGACAATGAAACCATTGAATACGGAGAGGTTCGTGCGATCCAGACTTAATTACCTTTGGTCTCAAGGACATTTCCAGCGAGCGCGATTTAAAATCGCATGCAATGCGGTCGAAACTTCTCTCGCTTTATCTAGTGTTAACTGTCCTCAATTCACACATGAGTCTTCTCGTTGATCCTTCGGCAGTTATCTATTCGAGTTCTTCTCACGAAGCAACGCCCTTCATACAAGCAATCAATCAATATCTCTGCTTAACCCTAAGCAGAAATGCTGTGAGCCCGGTCTCACAGGTGTTTGATGCGAGCGTGGAGATTTTTTGGCGTGTAATTTCTGGTATGCGAACGAAGCTCAAGGTACGCACCCAATCAGAACACCAGTTAGTTTGATGGTTTACGTGACAATCAGAAAGAAATCGAAGTTCTTTTGCACGAGATTTTTATCCCTATTCTGGAAATGCGGACGTCCACTCTCAAGCAAAAGGCTGTCATTCTCGCAATGTTGTCTAAACTTTGTCAAGATCCACAAGCACTAGTGGAGTTATATCTCAACTATGACTGTGACAGTGAGGCTGCGGATAATATATACGAGCAGTAAGTTGATTATGTATTACTTGTGTGCCCGACTAAGCGTCCGCCCAGCTTAATGAACATCATATCCAAAGTTGCGACATTGCCGTACAGCACTTCACAGTCCAAGAACTCTGAACCCGCTAGCCCAGCAACCAATCCGCAGACTAGGGCACAACAAAGCTTGTCGTCACACTCTTCGGGAGTGATATCTGTGTCAGGCACGATAGATACCTCCGCCATCGGTCTTTCCGAGGGTCAATTGCGAAGACAGGGGATTGAATGTCTCGTCTCTGTGCTTCGGTCGTTAGTCACCTGGGGTACATCTTCTGGGAAAACGCCAGCGGATCACAGTGCCGATTCTGCAGCTCGCAGTCAAGTTGAAGAAACGGCTCATGATTCCATGGCTTCGGATCCATCCCTCGATAAGTTAGCAACTTCAGTGGGAAACCTTGACGTTCCTCGGCAATGGACACCTGATATTACGGATGACCCCACCAGGTTTGAGAATGCAAAGCAGAAGAAAACGACCTTGCTTGAGGGTATCAAAAAATTCAACTTTAAGCCGAAGCGTGTACGTTGCACCACTCGACGAGGATAAGGGTTTTGTTAATTTTGAGATTGTACAGGGTATCCAATTCTTTCAAGAAGCCGGGTTCATCCCCAGCTCTTCGCCCCAAGATATTGCACGTTTTCTTCTAACCACTGACGGTCTAAGTAAAGCCATGATAGGAGAGTACCTTGGCGAGGGGTACGTAACGGAACTACTTCAATTCGCTGTCACTCATGTTCGTGGTAGTGATGATGTCAACGTAACCATTATGCATGCATTCGTTGATCTTCTTGACTTCAAAAATTTGAAGTTCATTGATGCTCTGCGACTTTTTTTGCAAGCCTTCCGTCTTCCCGGAGAGTCACAAAAAATAGATCGCTTCATGCTCAAATTTGCCGAAAGGTATATTGCTGGTAACTCTCAAACACCCTTCAAGAATGCAGGTGAGTCCTCTCCAGCACGTCTCTTAACAGATACTTAAACCCACATACGCGGGAAATAGACACCGCTTACGTGTTATCGTATTCAACAATCATGCTTAACACGGACGCTCACAACCCGCAGATTAAAAATCGTATGACCAAATCAGATTTCATCCGAAACAATCGAGGGATTAACGATAATGAGGACCTTCCCGAGGAGTTCTTGTCAAGTATCTTTGATGAAATTCAGCACAATGAAATTCGAATGAAGGACGAGATAGATACCGCTGTCAACGTTCCAACTACAGGACCCGGTCTTGCGAATGTCCTTGCCAGCGTCGGCAGAGATCTTCAAAAGGAGGCATACATACTTCAATCTAGCAGTATAGCTAACAAAACGGAGGTTTGTTGGTTTATCAACCCTATTTCAACCTTGTTTACACCATTTCTAGGCTCTCTTTAGAACGCTGATGCGCTCTCAACGCCGTTCTCGTACAGGAGAACAGTTTTTTAGCGCCTCTCATTTTGTTCACGTCCGACCCATGTTTGAAGTTGCGTGGATACCCTTCCTTGCCGGGTTATCTGGTCCCCTCCAAAGTACAGATGATATAGAGGTTGTTGATTTGTGTCTGGACGGATTCAAGAATGCGATCCGCATTGCCTGCTTCTTTGACCTAGAACTGGAGCGCAATGCTTTCGTGACAACTCTGGCAAAATTCACTTTCCTCAATAACCTGGGGGAGATGAAGACAAAGAACATGGAAGCCATCAAGTCCCTTTTGGATGTGGCGGTGAGCGACGGCAATAACCTCAAGGGATCCTGGCGCGAGGTTCTATCGTGTGTTAGTCAATTGGAACACATGCAACTAATAAGCAATGGTCTGGAGCTTCCAGAGTCCGGAAAGAAAGGGTCTGGATATTTTGATGTTAAGGCAAATTGACACTGAATACCGTTTTCAGTCGGTCCAAGAAAGTCCCACACGAAGATCTTGCAAACGAAAGCCGATCGACGCATATTACTGTGGCTGCCGATATGGTTTTCTCCCTCAGTCATCATCTTTCTGGAGTAAGCCTATTTTTGCTGAAGTGTAGAAGTATTAAAATTATCGCAGACTGCAATCGTTGACTTTGTCCGCGCGCTGTGCGACGTTTCTTGGGAGGAAATCCAATCCTCGGGTTTATCACAGCATCCGCGCCTCTTCAGCTTGCAGAAGTTGGTTGAAATATCATACTACAACATGAATCGTATTCGACTAGAGTGGTCCAATCTTTGGGACATTCTAGGCGAACATTTCAACCAAGTATGCCGCCTCTTGGTTGCTACTTTTTACTGCTGACAGTTTTACAGGTCTGCTGTCACAGTAATCCTCATGTAGGATTCTTTGCCTTAGACTCATTACGACAACTCTCTATGCGCTTCCTCGAAAAAGAGGAATTGCCGCATTTTAAGTTCCAAAAAGATTTCCTCAAGCCTTTTGAACGTACGATGATCCATAATGCCAATCCAGACATTCGAGATTTGGTAAGCTTTCTGTCTCGTTCCTAAATGGCACTAATATCATTTGCTGGCAGGTCTTGCAGTGCCTTCAACAAATGATACAAGCACGAGTGGAGAATATGCGATCGGGTTGGCGGACTATGTTTGGTGTCTTTTCTGCCGCTTCCAAAGTGCTCACAGGTATGATTATGCTTTGACTGTGCGTGCTCCTTCTGGACTGAGCTTTCCTTAAGAGCGAATCACTAGCTCTGCATTTGAAATAGTGAGCCGGCTGAACAAGGATCATTTTGCGTCAATTGTCCGCCACGGCTCCTTTACAGACTTAACTGTATGCATCACTGAATTTTGTAAAGTGAGCAAGTATCAGAAGCTGAGCCTACTTGCTATTGCGATGCTTCGTGGTGTTATTCCGGTTATGCTAAATTCCCCGGAATGTGCTCTCGGCATCGAGGGGCAATCACCTAGTGAAGATGGGATGATACGATTTTGGTTTCCCGTACTGTTCGGGTTCTACGACATTATAATGAACGCGGAAGATCTGGAAGTACGGCGACTGTGAGATTTTTATTCTGGAGCTTTTTGTGCCTCTTGACATAAAATATCATTTTCAGGGCTTTGGACTCACTGTTTACGACATTGAAAACCCATGGCAACTCTTTCCCTATCGAATTCTGGGACACTGTTTGTCGAGAACTTCTCTTCCCTATATTTGCTGTTCTTAAGTCGAGCCAAGACGTATCGCGATTCAGCACACAAGAGGATATGAGCGTCTGGCTGTCGACCACCATGATCCAAGCACTTCGCGATCTTGTCGATCTCTACACATTCTATTATGAAACTCTGGAACGTTCTCTTGATGGGCTATTAGATCTGTTGTGCATCTGCATTTGTCAAGGTTAGTTCACGACTTCTTTGCATGTTTGTATTTAATGACAGTTTTAGAAAATGACACACTTGCACGCATTGGGACGTCATGCCTGCAACAATTTTTGGAGAACAACGCAAAAAAGCTAAATACCCCGCTATGGGAATACGTCGCATCGACTTTTGTCAAACTCTTTCGGACAACTACACCTCATCAACTCTTTGATGAGACTCTACGAGTAGAAATTGACGGCAGTGCCGTTGACTTTGATACTTCTGGTAAGTGTCCTTTTTTTTTCGTGGCTTCAATGTATCGTAACACTTTGGAGAAGCAGATTCGGTCGGACAGGCGATTTTACCGGCTCCTCTTTCTCCTACTAGCGAAGACTCCCCCAGCGAAGTGAAGCCATCTCTGAGCACCCGACGCCGAATCTTTAAGCAAATCATTGTTAAATGTGTCCTCCAGCTGCTTCTAATCGAGACTACTAACGACTTGCTTCGCAATGACACCGTTTACGATACAATGCCCCCGGACCAGCTGCTCAGACTGATGGGCGTGTTGGATCATAGCTATCAATTCGCCCGTATGTTCAATGATGACAAGGAGCTTCGTACCGAACTATGGAAAGTCGGTGAGCCCTGCTTTTCACTCAACATAGTCGCAACCGAGCCTAAGATCCACGAGGGTTTATGAAGCATCTGCCTAATCTGCTAAAACAAGAAACGAGTAGTGCCGCAACCTTGGTGCACGTGCTACTTAGAATGTACTTTGACGAGCGGGCAGAGCATCAGTCAACGCGACCTCAAATAGCCGATAGACTCCTTCCGCAAGTCATCTCGTTGCCTTGGATGCCATGTGACACTGATGAAACAATAACAGGCTTGCTTTAAATGTCTTGTCAGATTATACTAAACTGCGAGCCGATACGCAGGCGAAGAACATTGCCGCGTGGACGCCTGTTGTGACTGAAATTCTCGACGGCTTTTGTCGCTTTGACGACAAACCGGTAAGTTACAATAATTTGGTCCCTTTGAACGAGTCATTGACGGAGCAGGCTAGTTCGTAAAATACCTGCCTGTCATCTACCCACTGAGTACAGGTCTTCTCGCACGCGACATGGCCCCTGAAATAAGGCTTGGGTTGAAGAGGTATTTTGAACAGGTCGGATACACTCATGGAATCATGGAACCGTCTTAAGACATCGTAGTTTCATCATCTGTTTTGTTTCTTTTTACATATTCCATCCGATTATCAGCCAAGAGTGTAAGAAATGAAATAGAAAACTACAGGTACTAAATCCTGTTCGCGTAGATCTAAAATCCGGTATTTGGTTGTATCCCCCAGCCAGCCGGTTGTGAAACCCATCCCGTTGGTTGAGCTGTCACTTAAAGTCAATGAAATTCTTCGATACAAGACAAAATTACTCACTAGGAACTCGAAGAGCATTATATTTATCTGTAATGAATCATGAGACAGAGACCAAAGCACACAAACTAGCAACTCACCTGCCTGCTGAGGTGCAGCATGCTCATTTCCCGACGCAAACGTTCCAGATTTCATCTGCGCAAAGATATTTGCGGGAGATGTGCTTGCTCCTGGAACGTGATATGACGGCGCTGGGGATGGAGAAGATACGACATTGTCAAAGGGTGATTGACCAAACGGCGAAAAAGCTGTCGGATCTGCGATATATTGTCACCGAGTCCACATCATAGCTCACGTATACGCACTCGTCTGTGCCGGTAACATGGATATGTTTGGGAAAGCGGACGTCGGTGTAAAACCACCAAATGGCCCACCAATGCCTGTAGGTTGGACTAGCATAGGAGCAGACGTAGCGAATCCAGTTGGTTGCGACATGATTGGCTGTGGATTGTTGGGGAACCCGGTAGCTTGTGGTTGCAGGAAAGTTGGTTGGGGAGGCAGCGGTGGCAATGCTTGGGGTTGGAATGGGGATGCACTGGCTGGACGCGTCGAAATAAAGCTATTAAACCCGGTCTGAGTAGGTATCAATGGGTGTAATAGCCCCTGGTTAGCAGGTACAGGCGCAAAAGGACCTCGTGGACCATTCTGTTGCACAAGGGGGAACGCTCCAGTTTGTTGATTCTGTATCTGCCCCACCGGCATAGAAGACGGTCCTACACCAAGTCCGTTGTTGAAGCTTGGTGGCGGTGAGATGACTAGCGCGGAGGTCGGAGGTGGCGCAGATGTAGAGAGGGGAACCGGAGATACTGAAGGGGCAGCCCGGTTCGTCTTGAGTTCGCTAAGACGCGCTAGCTGATCGAACACATCAGCTTCCGTCGTCTTCGCGAGTGGACTAGGCTCATTAGCTACGACCTCTTGGGGCAGAGTTGGGGCAGATGCTGCAACAGTCTGAGACGCAAGTGGCACTGACTGTGGCCTCGACAGAGGCGCACTGATAGGCGGAGCGGCTGGAGGCCTTGAACCAGGCCTATTAGTCCATGCGTCATCTTCAAAGCCAAATACTGTCGCCATGGCGGAATTGGACCGTGCTGGGAGTTGGGTAGGAGAGGCTATAGCTGGGCTGCTCGTACGAACCAACGGGGAATCTGAACGTTTGATTTGCTCGGATGCAGTCCCAATGGTGCCCAAATCGACAGTAGGTGGAGGTTGACTCTTACTGGGCTGAGGTCTTCCGCGACGTACGTTATTACTCTTCAAGACGCCGCCTGGTCCTACGAAGAGATTCGGAGCTTGACCGACGGGTTTCTTTGCATTCTCTTCCTCCTGCAATTGCACTGCAAGTTCTTCATCACTAGCCAACTGCTGATCCAATGGCGAGGCTTTAGGCTTGGCATACTTCTGCTGAATGACTTTGATCACGCGAATGATGTCACCCTCCCGGACGCCAAGTGAACGCATGGTAGATTCAGTGATATCTGGGAGCAAGCTTTCGTCGATTTTGTCTTTCTCGAAAGAGTGTGAATATCGTGTGCAGTCATCGACGTCGCAGCCAGCGGACAGGAAGAATTCAAACCAGTCGATCTGAGGGCCTTTTTTCTGCGGTGAAGTACGACGTTTCGTACCCCCAGCCGGACGCTTGAGACCCAGGGGTCGGTCATCGTCATCGTTAACAGTTCGCGCAGGAGGAGCGTTTGTTCGCGAAGAACTAGAAGACGACTTCTTCATCAATCGCTCGACATATTGCATGTCCTCCATGGACATCTTTTCAGATGGAACTTCAATGACAACACCGTTGACCTTGTGTAGCCTGAGCTTCCCGTCAGCAAATCCAAGAAGTGCGGCTTCGACGCGGAATTGTCCACTTCGATCATGCCAGGTTCTCGTTGACTCCGGTGGAGGCGCGTCTGTTCGATTGAGTAAGGCAAATTCAGTGCTTTATTCAAGACAACGCACTCTTAGGTTCGCTAGATGTACGTGCAGATGAAGAGTCCCGAGATGTGCTGTTCACCGAAGACCGCGGGCGCCTGGAGGCAATCAGAAGAAACCGAGATCAAGACTAAAATAAACAACTACCGGTCACTGTCTGGCTTTTGCTGTCCACGCTTGCTTTCTTCCTCCTGTTTCTTCCGTGATTCTTCGCGCTTCTTTTGTTCTTCTGTTGCCGCCTTAGCACGCTCTTGATCAGCCTTCTTCCGCTCCCTTTCAGCACGCTCTCGAGTTTCACGCTCTCTCTTCTCAGACTCGGCGCGCTCTTGCTCTTTACGTGCTCGACCGCTGTCGTCAGTGGGAGAACCTAGAGACTACGCATCCTTTAGATGGAATCATGAAGTAACTGAGTAACAAAACTTACCTCGAGGTAGGATGCAGGTACGACCCCTTCGTCACCTTGGGAATTCCTACACTTCCACCATTCTTCTCCTTCCTTTTCCATAATGTACAACCGCTCTCCTTCTTGCACCGAAAGTTCGTCTGGACCAGTACCCTCAAAGTTATATAATGCAGCTGCAAATTCGCCTTGATCATCATCACCGCCAACACCTTCTGCTTCAGCTCCATCATCTTCCGAAGGCTCTCTGGGAGGGATAATTTCCGGGGATTTCTCCGTGAACCTCACATAGTTCTTCCTTGGTGGACTAGCACTTTCCATAGGGTGCGGTGGTGGAGTAAGTGCTGATCGACGATGCAGTTCCGCATTGGCAGCCTCCTTCGCAGCCTTGGCACTGGAGTTGGCCAACTTTCTCGAATCATCCAGTTTGGTCAAGATCGTTTCTGCCAAATCCTCTTTGCCAACGTTGAAGTGGAGCTTCGTCGGATTACTACCCCCCATATCGATGAGAACGTGCTTGTGTCTTTCAATTGTGAAATCCTCGACGTCGGCAGTATCCCACATTTGCACGGGTGTCTACAAAAGATGAAGGAAGTGATCATTGGTTGCAAGGCGGGTCATACCTTGTCCGATTCACTCGCGAAAAAGAGTGACCCATTCCCGATACCAAGAGTACCCTTCTTCTTCTTTCCCTTCTTGTCCACTTCAGAGACAGCCCATGTCTTGATGTGATCGGCTTGTGCTTTGACAGGGGTTTGAGCGACAAGATCTGCCGGATCCACATATACACTGGCTGGGCGTGCTGGAGGTTTCGGCTACAAAACGAGTCGAGAAATATTCGCCCTTAGAGAGAAAAATGACTAACCGACGGAGGATTAATCTGGGGACGAGGGACCGGTTGTCGCTCCTTCCGTGGCTCCAGTTCCGGCTCTGTTTCTGGTTCTGGCGGATTTACTTGTTCTTCTTCGCTAGACTTGAGGGCAATAAATAAGCGTTTCCGGACTGAGGTGAAAGCATACCTCTTCTATGTAATTACCGGGTACGAAGCCAGCTTTACCATCGTCTTTCTGACTTTGAACAAGTATCCATTCATCCTCGCGATTGAATACCATGAGGACTTCATCTTCCCTGATAGAAAGCTCCCCCGGAGCCGCAGCATCATAATCGTATAGCGCTTTTGCGGTAGAAATATGCTCCGCCTGCATGCTTGTTAACACAATGTTATAAAGGGTATCGAAAAGCACACCTGCTCGACGTATGCAGCAGGAACCAACCCCGAAGGGCTATCTTCCTCCTGTGAATCGCTCTTTATCTTCACCTTCCACCAGCTAGTAGAACGGAAACGTCAGTTACAGCAAGGCAAGTCCGCGGAATTATACTCAACTCGTCGTCGGTCTTCTCAAGGAGAAACACGATCTGGTTTTCCTTGATTGCTATTTCATCTTCAGACTGGGGTTCATAGTCATATGAGGCCTTGAGAATCGCAAGGTATTCCTCGCCTGGCTGGGCCATTGACGCTCAACAAAGTCAGGCGTTGCGTGAGACTACTATTGGGGTAGGAGGGTAGTCCGAGAGCGATGTGAGGGTCGATTATTGGGTAGACAGGTTGGTTATATGGGAATCCTGGGCGTTCGGATTAAGGAATGAAAAGACAGCCGAGTGCAACGAGCGATTGCAGGTCAAAGGTGCCTGCGCATTCAAGGGTGGTGGACATCACTTTCTCGCACGTGACCCCCGGCGGCACTCACTACTAGACTAGATACAAACTACATTAATTAAGACTGTTTGCCACCAGCCCACTTCGACTCCCCTCGTCGAGTGCCGCATGCAGAACATGCTAGATGGTTCGGTTGGTTCATGCTGCAAACCAGTACTTCAGCGCTCTGTCTTGGACAAACGAATCTACACGTACAGTGTGCACACTATACAATCCCACACCTCCTCGGAGGTCTCTGAGATTGCAAGAGTGCTGTGAGATGCAAAATCAAGTTTGGACTGCGATACTTTCCGTTTCTTCCTCGGTCGTGTAGAAGCTTCATCGCTCGAGACCGTCTTGATTCGGCCAGGCCCGGTAGTAGTAGAGACACTGGGTACATTTGCAGAAGAGTCGACTCGGACACTTGGTAATAAAAAATCCTGCGCGGCGTCAAGCGTTGAGGCTTTGAGTGCGCACAAGTCTTTCTCGTCGATGACCTCGAGCAATGTTCGACGGCGATCGAAATCTGTCTCAGAGTGGTCTTCATCGTCCAAATCCGAGTCGTCTCCGGTAGCCATCGATGTAGCAAGCGTTGAAGAGGACGCCTGGAGGACCTGGATTCGCTGTTCAGCAGCTTGTGCGCGCTCTTCTCTTGCCCGTTTGCTGATAACAACATGATAATCATAACTATCCCAAAACGAACTTACACTCACCTTGCCGCTTTCTTTCGAAAACCAATCCCATGTGACTTATTCCCCCCTTCCAGGTCTTCGTTCAAACTCTTCCCGATGGTGCTGAATGCACTTGAATTTACGCGTGACCCTGCTTTCCGCTTCTTGACCGTCCGTGAGACCTTGCGTCCACGCGAGAAAGGTCGTGCTCTCGAATGAGCTCCGCCACACTGATTTGTCCGGTTTTAACGAAATTCAAGCACATAAATGATAAAACGCAACCATATATTCGGGAAGTGCGCCTGTTTCAATACCTTGT
>JBBPST010000010.1:0-11242 GCA_038093715.1 Austroboletus cf. mucosus | reverse complement strand
TACCGCAATTACGGCGGAGTCAACCAGCCTAGTGCCACATGACCAGTAGCCTGAAACACGATGTAGAAAGTGAAGTATTAGACCCTCCAATAGTAAACAAAAAGGCATCGTACCATCGCCGAAGTAGCCCCTGCCCTGAAGGGCGCGTACTTCTTGCTGGAGCTGACGCCAAAGAGCTTGAAAGGCCGGGCCATGGTTCATGTGCTATTAATGAAAACATTGTGTGATTCTCTTATGATTGAAATATGAATATTTGCCAACCTTGATATGGGCCAGCTGGGAACAGGCGATCAGTCTTGAAAGGGATGCAATATAGATTTGCGAGGAAATACCTCGTGGCAGAGCGTACTCAACAACCAGTGAGTGGGGAGCAATGATCCGGTAGACGACCGTAGGACAAGTTCTCAATGATAATGTTTATTCGTTGGCTGCAGTTACGTTCAAGACGAAGAGGGCAATTACCTATAGTCTCACCATTATTCCAATTGCGTCCTGCAAAGACAGTATTATACTCATACTAGAGTCGACGTTAAATCACCTCAGCAGAGCCGTCGACTTAGACGCACCTCTTCAAGACTATTCACGACAAATCCATGCGTTTTCATGATTGGTTTTACTTGAGCGGCAAGAGCTCGGAGGAGTTGTCGAGCAGCCTCCTCTACGATGGGGTCGCCCATTGGTAAAACGGTGCTAAAGTTTACATGAGGATTTGGGTTGGGTTCGCGTTCATTGATGCGCAGGTGAACCATTGAGTCGTGGAGAATGTAACAATCGGTTGTTGTGTTGCTAGTAAACAATACATGTACAAGTACTGCTCCGGTACAGGCTCAACTTATCGTGATGCTTGAGCTTACACCGGTAGTGATACCATTGCGTGCAGAACTAGGAGCTAGAGCACTTGCCAGAAAATCTCGACAATTCCTCAGACGTTCTCGCCTCACCACAAACCATGAGCTCTCACAACTCGGTACTGCGAGAGGAACACCAACGATTCCTTTCGAGTGTGCATCCTGAACCGCTTTGACCAATGAGTCAACCTCCGCCTCCGAATCAAGATCGTCTAGGTTCTCCGCTGCGTCGTCGCCTTCCAGCCGACTCGCCGTGATGGGTACTTGAGCCTTCTTTGGCGCTTTCTTTGTTGCGGCCTTGTTAGGATCCATACCCGATGCGATTGCAGCTTCCATCGCAAGCCTCTTCTTCTCTGCCTTTTCTTTTTCCCTTTTCTCCTTCTTCTCTGCCTTGGTTTCCTTCTTCACTGGCTCCACCCAGTTTGGGTTGTTAGCTCGATTCCAGTCCAATAGTAGTTCGTCGTATGGTTTTGAACGACCTTGCACCGCTCGCTTCGCACCCATTGAATGTGCCTTGCAAGTGAGCGAGCGCGAACAGGGAAGACCCTTGTCATTAATGACACCGCACTGCTTGTCATAGTCTACCGGCCCCTTCGTCCGCCCCTTGGTAATTTTTGTTTTTTTCTTGCTGGGTTCGGACGGGTCGTCTGCCTCCTCACCATCTATTCCCCGCTTCTTGCCCTTCTTCAGTTCCACTGTTGGACGGATTGAATGGGAGGACAGAGTTAATGCACGATAGCGGGGGACGAACAGGGATTGACGAATACCTTCACCGTCCGCTGACTTATTTTTGACCCACTTCTTGCCGGATCGTATGTCATTACAATTTGCTAAGGTGGATCATGGGATCAACAGAGGAAACGTAGATGGGGTAAACGAAACTGACTCGCATGATCAGAAATGGCGCTCCGTAGCACTGGTTTGTCACAATCGTTACAACGTACGACACCGAGATCCGATCGCAGTGGCTCGACACCAAAGATCTTCATATCGCGTGCGGAAAGCCATGACGTTGGGGGAGAAGGGAGTTCTGCTACCTGCACTTCTGATGGCGGTGTGCCCGAGTGGGGCGTGGCGAGCGAATCCCAGGAGAACGGTGATGGTGAATGACTAGGGCGCTTGAGTCTGAGGACCATGGTCGTTGGCGTCAAGAGCGTGAAATTTGATTTACGTAAACAAATTTTGGCAGTCAATCACAAGTACGCTACTACTATTGGTGACGAATTGGTGGCGAAGGTCCAGAATGAATGCATATACGATGTCTGGGAGAAAGGACAGATCATTTCTAACGACGACGCTGGACAAGCAGCGCATCCAGTGGCAGCTCAAGCCTTGGGGACCCATAGATCGTAGAGCTGCTTGTCTGCTGCATCAAAGCATGTGAGAAGCGAGGGGTCGGACCGTATGGCTGTCTTGCGAGTACCAGCAACGAATCCAGCCTGGGTGCGGACAGCGTCGGGCTGGTGAAAGCCGGTGCTGACGC
Source organism: Austroboletus cf. mucosus (assembly GCA_038093715.1). Classification (NCBI taxonomy): domain Eukaryota; kingdom Fungi; phylum Basidiomycota; class Agaricomycetes; order Boletales; family Boletaceae; genus Austroboletus; species Austroboletus cf. mucosus. The sequence goes on along the minus strand of JBBPST010000010.1, from coordinate 8,911 downwards.
CCGAGTCGGACATGGTCGTTGACGAGGGCGATGTATTGAGAGAGACATTCCTCTGGAGAGGCGTGGAGATATTTTCTGGGCAGACGTGAGACGCTGGGGGCGGGTGTGGTTGGAGAAGCGCACCTGCGTTGGTCGACATGAGAAAAGGTCACGCGCTCGACCACGTAACGCGTCTGTCACAACTTGAACGCGCGATCGTTCTTTCCGACTACAATGAACATCTTCAGGAGCTGTAAGTTGCGATGGCCTGTCCAACACTACGTACGCATTGACACCCTCAAAAAGTATTAGGAAAGGTCTGGCGTAAGCACCCGCTCACACTGATCATCATCTCTCGACTTACTGCGTCTATGCAGAAGATCCTAACGCCGCGGAGGTGGTCAAAATCGAGTCGGGCCAATTGTATCTCGTCAGGCCGGGAAACGTGCGATCTTCTAGGGAATGCATGTATGTTCTTCAATTCGCTTCTTCTGCCGGTTACATATCCCGTTTGCAGTTATAACGAGGCAATAGCCACTATAAGACGTGTGCCCTCCCTCGAGCATAATTTTCAACTTGTTATTACCCGCGTATACGAGGAAGGTGACCAAGAATTGCTAGAAGACGAAGACGAAAGTGTGTCATATCATATTCGTGTTAATCCGAGTCGCTCATCATCCTCCAGCCGATGAAGAGAAGGTCTTCCTTATCAGCGAAGAGCTCGAGTTCCGACCTGGTCCTGGTGAAACCCCACAAGAGGCCTCCTTTGTGTGGCGTGATCTAGAAGGCGATGTCGACGAACTATACGAGTTTCTCATGACAGAGGAGACAAATGGGCCTACGCGCGCATTCTTTGAAACTTGCATGTATCGGGCCATGTACGAACGCAAGTACAGAGCAAGTGCTGATAACGTCCGAGATTCGGTGCTTGAGCAGTTTATTTGGAAGTGAGTACCTACCATGTTGCTGAAATACGATCTATTCAGTCATTTCTCTCCAGACCTCCTGCACCCAAGAGTACCAAAGCGAAAACCACCAAAGACAAAGCTGTAGCTCGAAAGGAAACTGACAATCATCCCACGACCACAGATGCTCCAGTTTCCAACCAGCCTATCGTTTCTACGCCGAAGACAATCAGTGCTAATTCCAAATCTGTCCCGCAGAGTTCAAGTTTACCTGAAATTGCCGCCGCTCAAGCTTCGTTTTTTGCCTGGAACTTGGAAGCTGACGAATTCGTTCCCGCGTATGACGAGGTTCTCGATGCAAAGATCGTTGAGCGCTCTCTTGGCGACTATGATTACTGGATTGTCGCAGCGTGCGAAGAAGGCGACCTCGTTATGCACAAGATTGCCTCGGACATGAATCCTCGATGGTCTCAACAAACTAATTCCCTCACTTGGAATTACAATGTCGAGGGAACTTACGGAAGTTGGGCGTTCCAGTTCACCGCCCCAGAGGATTATCACAAGTTCAAGGTGGCATTTACCAAATCGGCATGGGAAACACTGCATCGGATACCCTGGACTAAAATTAAGGTAGGCTAACCTTTGCATCACTCGACGGCATATTCTGACCTACTACTAGCCGGACGAACAAGCATACGTCATGAACTCCAATTCTGAAGATGTGGTGATGCGTGATCCTGAAGACGAAGAAGACGACGAAGAGGAAGTCTTGTCGGAGCTGGATCCCAATGAAGGTGGCTCCTTTGCTGTCCCAAAGTTGTTCTGTGACCCTTATTGTTACAGAGCAAAGCGAAGATGATGAAGAGGAAGAAGAAGACGCATCTTCCATTCCAAAGTCGTCGGGAGAGCGCAACTCGATGTTGACCGTTGGATATAAAGGCGATCGCTCATACGTTGTGAGGGGGAACAATATCGGCGTCTTCTCTCATACTGGCGACAACCAAGTGAAGTACTATGCAACCATTAGCAAGATTTCGACTCCCAAGGGAAGGGAATTTAAACCACGGGAGGTAAATTTAACATCAAGTACCAGCATTGATAGCTGATCTTGTACAAGGTTATGCTTCACGATCAAGACACGAAAATGGTCTTGATGAATCCTTCCGATCCCCATTCGCTGTATAGCATGGACATTGAACGCGGAAAAGTCGTAGAAGAATGGAAAGTCCATGAAGATATTACGGTCGACCACATGGCACCCGATAACAAATTTGCTCAGACGACCAGAGAACAGACGCTTGTTGGCGCGTCGCACAACGCCCTCTTTCGGATTGACCCGCGGATCTCTGGTAACAAGATGGTTGATAGTCAGTATAAGCAATACGTCAGCAAGAACCAGTTTTCTGGCCTTGCGACCACGGCTAAGGGTAAACTTGCTGTAGCGAGCGAGAAGGGAGATATTAGACTCTTTGATTGCATTGGGAAGAATGCGAAGACGGCATTACCACCGCTCGGGGATCCCATCATTGGGATTGACGTCACTGCCGACGGACGGTGGATAGTGGCAACAACGAAGACGTATTTGCTGCTCATCGACGCACTGATTGGCGAGGGTAGATATGCAGGGTCGCTTGGGTTCGATCGCAGTTTCCCTGCAGACGCAAAGCCAATGCCGCGGCGGCTTACGTTGCGTGCGGAACACGTTGCATATATGAATCACGAAGTTAGTTTCTCCCCCGCTCGGTAAGTGCAATTTGGCGACTAGTAGAGGTAAACAACCGATGGTTCCTGCAGGTTCAACCAAGGGGAAGGCCAAGAAGAGAACGCGATCGTCACAGGGACAGGTAAATATGTGATAGCATGGGACTTTAAAAAGGTCAAGAAGGGGCAACTGGACAAGTATGAGATCAAGAAGTACGAGGACAATGTGGTTCAAGACAGCTTCAAATTTGGAGATGACAAGGAAATCGTAAGTGAAACGGCGGGGTCGGTGGGTTTGTTCTCAATCAGAGTTTCAGATCGTTGCTCTGGAGAACAACGTATTGGCGATCAACAAGAAGAATTTGAAGCGGCCAACGAGAACGTCGCTTGCTCCGATGACTCGGAGCAGTATCGTGAATAGCCCTTACTAAGTACATGGAGGCTGTTCGAAGAGAAGGAAAAGAGATGGTTTGTGTGCCTAAGACGGGTAAACATCGACTGTTGGAAGGGAATGTAGTGTCCAGTACATGTACCAGGTTAAATGAGGAATAAACTTTAAGACTTGTTCGGTGGGGAACGATCTCTGGCATCTACGTACCTCCATACGCCGAGATGCCACATGAGCCTGGGTATCAATAAAGTGAGGCCTATGACGACGGTTGCCCATAGCATTGGGCTCCATTGGGCAACATCCCAACGATCGTCACCCAATGCATATAGGGTAATGGAAATGTGGGCGACATCGCCGATCAGAAGCGGGAATAATAAGGCGCGGACGATTTTTTCCTGGAGTGCGGGCTGGGAAGCCAGATGGTTTCTGGCGGCGGTGAGGACGAAGAAGTTGACGAGGCCCATGAGGGCACAGACATGGGCGAGCTGTATGACGGTGACGATGGAGGCGGTGGGGAGGACGGCGGGAGGGGGATTGCCCGGTGGCCATGGTGCCTGGGTGTTATGGGTCTGGGAGGATGAGATGGAGGGAAGACGGAAAGGGGAATGAGGTTACCGATTCGGGATCGCATAGTGCGCCGACGAAGCCAATCAGAGTGAGCGCAGGCTCGTAAAAGGCGAAGAGGGCGTAGTAGAAGTCGGGAATGGCAGACTGCATCGGGCAAGTCGACTGACCAGAGCACCGTACTGGCTTATCACCAACCGTCAGGGTCGACCTGCCCTAATCATGCCTGATACACTCGTGCCCCCGTCTTTTTCTTCTTCTCCAGGTCCATCTAAACCCAAGTGCACATCCGACTCGACGCTGTGTCACTAAATGGCGAGGGCCGAGACCGATCGAGGGTTCTAAAGCACTCGTCTCCGTGTAATAGGCGTGCTAGCTTCGCACCCATCGAACAATTCTGTAAAATAAATTAGTCTAATACACGTTGCATGTTGCCTCTTTGAGAAGTCCTGTCATGATGCCAGTGCTGCCCTATCTCAGGTCTGTCCCTCTCCCCGTCCCCCCCCCGTCCCCCCGCTCACCTCGGACAGCTATGTCGCCGCCTTCGCCGCCTTTGCCTTCGTCACCCTTTCGCTCGGTGCGTCCAGCGCCCTCCTCCGTGCTGTCCGTCTCATCATTCTCAAGCCAGCGGACTGCTCTACCTCTCCGAACTGATCGAAGAACACTCCCGCACCGCCAAGCTCGTCGGTCAGAGGGCCATCTACGTCCGTCCCTCTCCTCCGTCCCACGCCCCGCTCACCCCGTCTTCTAGACTATCGTCGTGCTCCATGTCCTACTTTACGCCACAGACTCTCTTCCCCTCCTCCAGACGCTCTTCTCCATCACCTCCCACACAGTCTATCTGCAAAACTTCTCCACCCACTGGCCCCTCATCTCCCTCTCCTCTGCCTCCTTCGTTTTCTCCTGTCTCATGGCGGTCGCTAACCACTTTATGTGGTTCTTTCATTTCTCTCGTCTTGCTCGCAGCGCGAGACAGAATTATAGACAGCGTGGCCCGGTCGCCAACCTGCCTGCTTTCTCAGACATGGCAACCTTCTTTGGCATCTGTGTCTGGCTTGTTCCTTTGTTCTTGTTCCTTAGCTTGAGCGCCAACGACAACGCTCTTCCCACCTCGTCGGGTACTCTTCTCGCCTTCACGTCTAGCGCTCCAGCTGAAAAACTTTCCCAGGTGTTAATCCGTCATCTCATGGTGCCGATCGACGATCCAAATCTTCCCTCTTCAAGTCACTGTTTTCCGCCATTTCCAAGGACAAGCTCTTTGGCTCAGGAAAACCGGATGGACTGATACCTCCGTCTTCAAAAACGTTACCACCCACTCTTCCCCTCCCCCCGCCTTTGGTATCTCCCCTGCACTCCCCTTTCCTTTCACCTCCACCACGTACCCCAAAAATATCTCCCGGCTTCTCTCAGCAAGAAGCTGGCCCCGCATTTTCTCCGCGAAGCCGGTTCTCTCAACGCTCTCAGGAAGTTCTTAGACGAGCAGACAGTAATGTCACCCTTGCATCGAGACGAATTTCGAGCGCTGGCCGTAGTCCTTCCCTCGACGAATGAGTAGCATCTCAACGTACATGTCAATCTCATCCCCTTGCATTAATCACGAGCATGTTTCATATCGTTTCTTTCATGTACTACATAGCACTATGCGTTGGACAGTGCCACTAGAGCTTCTGAAATGGTGCGCTTGCGTCATAGAGGCGCTGCTTGTGAGTGCACACGACACTGGCCATTTATGGTCCAAGGGCCTTCGCTCGGACTTGATACAAATGTACCTCTACCTTGGACACAACCCACGAAGCCTCTGTCTACTCACAGATCCTCGTACCGAGAGACTAGGTCATCCACACAAAGCCCTCGTATTCCGCGCCGCGGCTCCCTATTCCAGTCAAGTTGTGGTCGAATTCCTGCCCAGCGATCAATTGGACCTTAGCAGCGCAATAAGATTAACTCATCGTCCTGTCAAAGGCTGTCTGGGACTCATCTCTGTGGAAAATGGCGCGTGTACCTATCTGTCGCTTCACTTGGCGTATACTCACCGTCAGCTCAGACATATTCCTTGCCGTAGTCACCACGGCTACTGAGGTGGGGAACACTCGCCCCTCGCAGTCATCTGCCGAAAAGGTTGCAAGGATCCAGGAAGTCCGATTCTATTGTTTGACATCGTCCACCTGGGATGATTTCTCCTCTTCTCAAGATTCGCTCGTCAATCCAGAGAACATCGACACCATGATGTCCCCCAGAGACGTATACATGCAAACGCTCAACTCGAACGTCGTCTTTGAACATCCATGCATGCCACTCACAAAGATACTCTCTTCTGGTTCGTTCTATTATGCCCTGGATCCAGCATGGGATCTATCGACGCGGTTCGCTCGACGGTTGTCACGGGATAGCCATGTCCAATATGACATTGCCATCTTTAACGAGCAATTTGTCTGGAACGAGTACATCGTCCAAAGTCTGCTTGATTTTCGGGAGAAACTCGATCCAAACGAACGCCAAGATTTCGATCGATGTCAATTCATTGTGCGCAATACTCTTTGTTGTTTTCCGACGACATATGAATCCTAGTCGCATTTAGATTCTTACCATTCAGGGGTATGTAGGAGTGTCTACCATGGCTCTCCCAGCACCGCCTGTCAATGGCACCCCCATGATCATCACATTGTCATTGATATCACGCCTCGGGTGGAAAAGAGCGGGCACCCGATTTAACACCCGGGGCGTAGACGACGACGGAAATACCGCAAACTTTGTAGAGGCGAGTGTCCGACCGATCTCTTCATTCGTCCCGTTTTAAAGCAAAAGGTCACAGACCGAAACGATTCTAGTTACTGACCAGCACACGGTGAGCTACACGCAAGTTCGAGGAAGTGTCCCTCGTATGCATTCTTTCACTTGCTCTATTTTCATTTGACTCGGGACAGTGTTTTGGGAACAACAGGGAATCCAAACGTTTGGTCAACGCATTCAAATAACTCGTCCACAAGCATCACAGCCTGCATTTGAGCGCCACTTTGCGCATCTCATGGAAGAATACGAGGCGGTACACGCAATTAATCTCCTTGGTACAAAAGAAAACGAAGCCACCCTAACAGCAGCCTATGCAAAACACCTATACCAAGCCAAAGGAATTTGGGGTGATGAACTCAGCATAACACATTACGATTTTCACAACGCCGTCAGGATCGGTGGTCATGACAGTATTGTGAGGGAGCTTGGGTAGGCTGATCTCCTCATCTCTCGTTCATATTCTTATGATTCAAAGACACTTGGGAGACATTGTAGATCGCATGGATCACTTTGGGTTTACGTTGATCGATGGCTCGACTGCTGAAAGAATCACAGAACAACATGGAGTGTTCAGGACGAATTGTCTAGATTGGTAATGTAGATTCAAATATCAATATCTTTTGTTCGTTATTGACTTTCTTCTGGTATAGTTTGGACCGAACCAATTTCGTCCAAGACATCCTTTCACGCAAAGCGATTGAACAATTGTTCCTCGATCTTGCCCATCGTGAATGGTTACAGTCCAGTACTTTATGGGGAAACCACAGAGAACTCTGGGCGGAAAATGGTGATGCCTTGTCGCGCATATATGCCGGTACCGGTGCTCTGAATACGAGTTTTACGCGGACTGGGAAACGCACACTCGCGGGTAGGCCTCTTTAATTTCTCGCCTCCGAGAAGCACGTCATAATTTATTATTTATTCCACAGGCGTCCTTTCTGATGCAACGAAAAGTGTATCGAGAGCGTACATCAACAATTTTCAGGACAAAAACAAGCAGGTCGCGATTGACATGTTTCTCGTGGGTTTATCTATTTTTTTCTTCCTCTTGGCCAGCTTTATGAAGATGCACAGGGAAATCTCAATAATCAAACTCAAGTGAACATATTTGACCCTGTTAATGACATTGTTCGGAAGACGCTGAACGAACGGTCGGTTATTCAGGAGCTTTTGCAACCACTGGAGCTGAAATTCAAACTACAGAATATCGGAATATTCCTCTACCCGTCCATGTACCATATTTTCCGGAACTTGGAATGTAAATGGCAGGGTAAGCAAAGAATCTTGTTCGCACTTTTGTTCACGTAAATACACACTATACAGCCGCCATCCGAAAGCTTGACTCCCTGGTTATTCCCCCGAGATAGTAAGTCAAAGTAGCAAACAACTCAAGTAGGAGAGATTGGCTGATTTGCTCATATAGACTTTCTCGAGTAAGCGATCGTACCAAAGGGAGAACCTTCGCTAACATGCCTTAGACCGGATATCTTTGTTCTAGGTTTCCAAGAATTAGTATTACTCACAGCTCAGCAGATTATCCAGACTGACCCAGAAAAAAGGTACCTCCTGCAATCCTTGTGCGACCTTTCTCATGACTGAACACACGTATATAGGCGGATATGGGAACACAGGATCATGGAATCGATCAATAACCGATCAAAGACAGCAGGGGAATACGTGCTACTGCGTAGCGAACAGGTATTCGGTTCCCCATTCCACTTGATTGATTCGATGTCATGTTTTGTTCACAGTTGGTCGGCACTGCTCTTTTCGTTATAGTTAAATCAGAGTTGACATCTGTAATTCGCAATGTCGAAGGTGCCACACGAAAAGTAGGACGAGTCCACACGATCAGGATTGTTTGCTGACCACCGGTAGACCGGTTTGCGGGGAATATCAGGAAACAAGGGAGGGGTTGGTGTTCGACTAGACTACTATGACACCAGCTTCTGCTTTGTTACTGCCCATCTTGCTGCTGGACATTCCAACGTTGAAGAACGCAACGCTGATTACTGGACAATAATAAAGGGACTACACTTTCTCAAAGGAAAAACAATCGCAAGCCACGAGTACGTTTACGTACGAGAGAAGGGCGTATCCTAACCAAAAGTCCTGTAGCAATATCGTCTGGTTAGCGGATACTAATTATCGCGTTGACCTTCCCAATGAAACCGTCCGAGCACTCGTTGCGAAGAGGGATTTCGATCCGCTTGTTGGATCGGACCAAGTAAGTTTCCCGCGTTCTCAGGGGAGATGCTAACATCAAGACACATCACAGCTAAGATCAGCGATCGAAGTAGGGGAAGCCTTTGCCGGATACGACGAAGGACCATTGCTATTCCTTCCCACATACAAATATGATATCGGGACAGACAATTATGACTCGAGCGAGAAAATGCGCATACCCGCTTGGACTGGTACGCACGTCGGATCCCTGATCCATTGCCAGTTCACTTTTTTTTTTTTGTATTCCAGACAGAATATTGTTTCAAGGCAGCTTGGACCTGTCCGTTTACTCGCGAGCCGAGCTTAAAAGTTCTGATCATCGACCAGGTAAAATATGCCTCGGTATTATTAGAGG
>JBBPST010000009.1:42070-53401 GCA_038093715.1 Austroboletus cf. mucosus | reverse complement strand
TCCACACGCTGGACCCATCCCGACGCGAAGCCCTCAGGTGAATCACGGCTCCACATCCATTTGTCTTCTGCACAAGACCGCTATGCCGGCGCCGACTGCTAGGCGATCGCATTGGGGGATAGGATGGAAGTGGTGACTGCACATAGAGAGGTGCGTGCTGTACGAATGACAACGAAGCGACCTCTCCACCACAGTAGAGCGTGTATCCGTATGAGTCTAGTTCGGGAGCAACGGATCGGGTTTGTGAACGGGGCGAAGATGGACCATAGCCCTGTTCCCAGGCTTGCGTGGACTCGTCGTCGTCGCTCGGAGGCTCTATCCAGGAAGGTGTTCTTGCAACGACGACAGTCGGGGGTGTGACGCGGCCGGTTTCGCTGCGCTGGGTGCTCAAGAGATTGTGATCGAGTCTCATTGCTCCTCTTCTTCGCAGCCTGGAAGCTTCGCCTGTGCGTACGAGATCTGAGAGTACAATGGAGTCGTCAGCGTCGGTTGGCTCCGCAGAGTCTGGAGATCCTGGCCGAACTGGCGAGTGGCTCCTGTAGCGCATAGGCATCGTGAGCGTCGATATGATGGGTCGTTTGTGTACAGTATTCGGCCGCCAATTCATAAAGGTTAGTCGATTAGGTAATCGATTACGTCATCAACTTTGGGATGCCGGAGCGGTCCATAAAACTTATCGCCGCACGCGAGAATTCTACATGTAGTAGTATGGGCTTTACCGCGGTTTCAGCGGTGGAATCACAGCCCTAGTGGCGAAAGTTGTCGGCTAGAAGCTTTATACACCACCAGAGGCGTTCGCCGTACGCCAATTGTGTGAACTTGTTATACCTGCCATTTGTGGCTATCACACCCCCCATAGGGGGGCCGACAAATGGCTGCGACGGGGTGATGCTCTGACACGTTCCTCAGACCACATAGCCATGTTATTCGACGTGTCCGTGAGTATCCTAATACCTTCTTGAATAAAAACTAAAAACTGCCGTTTTTTCAGCGCAAGCTATTCTCGCGATCCGATCGTGTCAAGGGCACCGATTTCCATCCTACGGAGCCATGGCTGCTCACTGGCCTGTACAACGGCTCGGTAAACATCTACAATCACGATACTGGCGCCCAAGTAAAGACGTTCGAAGTGTCCAACGTCCCCGTTCGCTGTGTCAAGTTCATCGCGCGAAAAAATTGGTTCGTTGCTGGCTCGGACGACTTTCAGCTCCGCGTGTTCAACTACAATACACACGAGAAAGTCATCTCATTCGAGGCCCATCCGGATTACATTCGATGTCTTGCAGTGCATCCGACGGCCAGCATCGTATTGACCGGTAGCGACGATATGACCATCAAAGCTTGGGATTGGGATAAGCAGTGGAAATGCATACAGGTCCGTCGCTTTTTTCTCGTCGTACAAATGCTGTCGTGTGGGCACGTATATGCGAACGCGCTATGTTCTCTTTTCTTTCCCGGATAGGTGCACGAGGGCCACACGCACTACATCATGAACATCATGTTCAACCCAAAAGATTCCAACACGTTCGCCTCCGCCTGTCTAGATCGGACGGTTAAGATGTGGTCCCTCGGTTCTTCGAATGCCAATTTCACCATGGACGCCCATGAAAAGGGGGTCAATTATGTCGATTTCTACCCGGGGCCCGACAAACCATACCTCGTGACGACTGGCGACGACAAGACGATCAAAATATGGGACTACCTCAGCAAAAGCTGTGTCCAGACGATGGAAGGTCATACCAACAATCCCTCCTTTGCAGTCTTTCATCCCAACTTGCCTATCATAATCAGCGGAAGTGAGGATGGGACGGTCAAGATCTGGAATAGCAATACGTATCGACTGGAAAATACACTGAGCTATGCGCTGGAGCGGGCGTGGTGTGTGTCATTGCGGCGAGACGCGAACGAGGTCGCTGTTGGATTTGACGAAGGGATCGTCGTCATCAAGGTGGGTTCAGATATAGTATATGCTTTTCACGCCCTTCAGCTACTTTCCTTAGCTTGGTCGGGACGAGCCAACGTTTAGTATGGACCCTGCTGGAAAGCTCATTTACACGCGCAACCAAATAGTACTCTCTGGGAACCTACAAAGTCTTGTGGACGACACGACTGCAGAAAGCAACCGGATTCCTCTTTCGATCAAAGAAATCGGCACTACGGAGATCTTTGCAACCAATCTGATCCACTCTCCCAACGGACGTTTCGTTACGGTCGTCGGAGATGGCGAGTACATCATATACACAGCACTGGCGTGGAGGAACAAGTCGTTTGGAAATGGCCTCTCGTTCGCTTGGGCAGGTGACTCAAATACCTATGCGGTGCTGGAGAGCAAGTTGAAGTTGAAAGTCTATAAAAATTTCAAAGAGAGGGGCGGCGCGGGGATGAAAGGATCAGGGACCTGGTCAATCGAAGGTTTGCACGGTGGTCCATTGTTAGGTGCGCGGGGTAAAGGCTTCGTGGTGTTTTGGGATTGGGAGGGTGGGGAGATTGTAAGACGGATAGATGTTGATGCCAAAAATGTATGTTCTCTCTTCCAATTTAGGCGGCGCTTACTGATAATGTTTCAAAGATTTATTGGTCGGGGACGGGATCGCTAGTTGCGATCGCTTCCGAAGAATCGTTTTACATTCTCCGTTTTGACCGAGATGCATTCACTTCAAAAGTCGAAGGAGGCATCGAGTTCACTGACGAAGGTGTAGAAGAAGCTTTCCAGGTGGTCTCGGAGGTCTCGGACAAGCAAGTGCGACCTTGTATAATTAGACAGATAACTCATCTAGCATCTCTTGCAGCGTCATGACTGCAAAATGGGTTGGTGACTGTTTCATTTATACCACGGCGGGCAACCGAGTCAACTATTTCGTCGGCAACGAGTCCTATACAATTAGCCCGTCGGACATGTACGTTATGTTCAAATGTACATACTTCATCACTGATATTCTTTCTAGCTCGCTCTACATTCTTGGCTACATGCCAGTGCACAATCGGGTGTATCTCTCTGACAAGGATATGAACGTTTATGGTTACGCCCTCTCTCTGAGCGTGGTCGAGTACCAAACGGCCGTACTTCGCGATGACATGGAAGCTGCCGCTGAAATCCTGCCCACGCTACCCAAGGAACAGCTCAATAAGGTGGCACGTTTCCTCGATGGCCGAGGTAGGTTTTTGTCGCCTGAACCTCCGTCCGCATCTGCTCACACGACTATGAAACCAAGACTTGAAGGAACTCGCGATGCAGGTGACCAACGACCCGGATCACAAATTCGATCTGTCATTGCAGCTCGACGACCTCGATGCTGCGGTCGATATCGTGCGCTCCGTTCCCGAGACAGAGGTTGAAAGCAAGTGGAAAGCACTGGGCGATCGCGCGTTGTCGGTGTGGCGATTTGATCTCGCACGAGAGGCGTTTGAACGAGCCAACGATTTGAGTGCGTTGATGCTCTTGCTCCTCTCAACAGGCGATCGGGAGGGATTGCAAGCGCTTGGTGCGACTGCGGGTGAGTGGCGCCGTCTGCAATGTATGATCTCAGCTTTAATCATTGGTGCTGCAGAACAGAAGGGTGCCAATAATCTGGCGTTCGCTTCGTTTTTCCAGTTGGGGGATACCAAAGCGTGTGTTGATTTGTTGTTGAAGACGAACAGAGCACCCGAAGCGGCCCTGTTTTCTCGGACGTATGCGCCAAGGTGAGTGAGCATCATGCAGGCGGTTGTTGAAGATCAACTTTATGCCTTTCTTTCGTCTAGTTTGGCACTGCAGGCGGTGGACACATGGCGAGCAGAACTGCGGAGCAAGAACAAGGCCAAGATTGCTGTATCCGTTGCACATCCGACCGAGAACGAGGACGCGTTCGAAGAGGGATGGGAAGAGGCACTGAGTCGCGAGGAGGAGGCGCGTGACGCGACCCATGAAGTGGATGACGATGCGGAGGCGTCGACGTGAGGCGACGTATGCATTGCAAGGAAGATGGGAAATGGCCATGGTCTATACCGAGTGCGGATGCGTCGACCTAGTATGTTAAGATTCTCCTTGACAAATTTATTCTACTCTCTTCTGCGATGAATCGATGGCTCCTCAGCCTACTCCGCTGTGGCATCGGTGCGTAATGCAGGTCCGGCTATGCACAGGGACTTGTGGCCGACACACGAATTTGCGGACTAGGGGTTTACTCGAGTTGGTCCTTTGTATGTGTGAGGTACCGCGTATTTACGCGATGGTCGCTTTTCGAGGATGAGATGGAAGTGACGTGTACAGTGCGGCTGGTTTCGCGCGAACTGGTCTCGAAGTCTCAGATCTCAATGGTCAACTTTGACCCTAAAGCATGTCAAATTATCTACCATCACCGTGGCACTCAGTAGTGGATGTAGTGATTAATATGATAGTAATACGCGATCGGGCCAGTGATTTGACTGGATTCCAACTTCGGAGAAACACTTCATGCCTTGGGCACGATGACACGCCTCTCGGGAACTTCCACGATCTATGTCAGTCAAGTCTTGTCTCGACCCTTTTATGATACGTGGTGTTCATCTTCCAGGAAAAGCCCCGTGGCGAATAGTCACGTCGTGCGTCCGCCAACAGGTTACTAGGACAACGCCGCGTGCCACCTGGCACCTAACCCGCTTTCTTTTCAGCAAATTGTCCATCTCTTGTAAGTTATGATTTTCACTTTGATGTGCAATCTATAGTTTATATCGCTTCCGAGTGGTATCCGATCGCAACGAACGCCCGTTTGGATGAGACACGAGAACCTCCTCGGACATACCGCACCTACCACCTTTTCTATATCTAATCGCTCTCTCGCTTAGAACATCGGGTTCCCATTTAGAGATCAACCGGAGCGGTCTGACAGTTGTGTAAAATCATATATGTCGTGACTCGTTGATGGTCGGACGGACAGTCAAACTTACATAATAAGAATGGAGTCTCATCAAAGGCAAAGCGACCACTATTACTACTATGTCTCGCATTGGCGTTTAACCTGCACCCAGGCCGGCAGATTGGTAACTACGATGCGCATACTGTATATGCGTGGCCCCTAAACGGCAGGTTTTGAGCTGAGGATCATGAATTCGCACTAGTACTAAAAATGAACGTCGGCAGCCTACCGGTACATTGCAATTGCAAGCACGCCGTCGAAGTTCATATTTGTGTCGGAAAACTCAGGCAGCTGTGCAGGTCTTACCCCTCGGTCGGGACCCCAATACCAATATTCCAGCAAATCATGATAGAACGCATCCCAAGCGTGAGGAGGGTGCGATGTCGACGGTCAGGCCACTACTTTCCAGACTATGGCGTTTACGACCAACCTGTCAAAATAGAACTGGGGTTGTGATCTCAGTGAATCTCGAACGCGAGGGTGCCAACCGTAAATAATCCTTTTTTTCTGTCACCCGAAACGCCCTGAAATGAGATATCAAGCTAGCGAGCTGCCATTCGGTCTCAGTTCCCTAGTCGACCGCCTCGAGTCTGGTGTATAACTAACAGAGATTGTCTTGACGATGAGGCCAGCATCCGTCCACTACTCGCCATGTCCTCGACTGCCCTCCTTATGTTCGAAGTGAGCGCAACCCTTGGGCCCATGCTCATCGGGACATTCTTTGGCTGTCTGTATGTGTATTTTTTGTGTTCGATTGGAGGGTGATGACGAGTTTTTGCGTCTTGATGATCAGGTTCCTTGGAGTCACCATTGTGCAGACGATCTTCTATGTGAGTACAATGACGCAACAACACGTCATTAGCCGTTTTCATGCGTCTTTCAAGTACAAAACATACAGAAAAGATACTAAGTTTCTTAAAGCGTTGGTAAGCCTCGTTATCCCCTGCGCTTCGCTGTTTACCACTCCGGATCATCATCATCAGGTCGGAATCCTATGGCAAGTTCCATTTTACATATCAAACGAGTTAACTAAACATAATATTTGTTTTTTTTTTGGTAGCGTACTGGACACGTTCTCTCTTTCATTATGGATGCAGACTACATATTACTTTCTCGTCGCCAAATTTGGCGATTTTGCGACTGCCGCTACCGTCATATGGTGAGCCTTTAGGTGTCGCATGGAAGTATCCACTGACAAACAATCGACCATTTAGGAGCGAGGCGGTAAGATAAATCTTGTTGACCCGTACAATTATTTCCATCTGCCCGTGTCGACAGGCTGAACCGACCATTACCGGCATCATCGCATTCTTGGTGCATTTGTGCGTGATACCGTATCCATTCTCGAGCCACGTTTTATTGATCATCGTTCAAGATTTTTAATTTGGCGTATTCAAATATGTATGTAAGTCTAAATTCACGGCAGAGCATAGCATCATTAACACAACTGATATGTGTAGTGGATCCGAGATGGAGGCCCTTTTGCATCGTCCTTGTGAGCCCTCATCGTCGAGAGTCACCATCCAGCTACTTACGTCGTCTAGGCAATTGCATGTTTTATCGCATTCTGTAAGTTGCGAGTGTTAGTCGTTCTAACCTAATCTGATCCAATCACGCATGGTAGTGGCTGCGATAGGTAAGTGTCCAAAAATGGTTTCCCTCGCAAAGAATGAACTGTATCTTTCAGCGGCAACTGTGATTATGTACGTTCTGAGTGGTTGTATATGTATACGGGATGATTCATGGGGTATCTCGACAGAACCATCGGTATTGTAAAGGGTTCATCCGTTGGTGTTGTAAACACGGTGCTTCAGGTGCGTTTCCCCCAGCTATACCTCGTCAGTCGACTTTTGACTCATCGGCGTGTTTCCAAATGGTATACTCAACACCCCAGTGGTGCGGTGTCGTCGGAGACACGTTTTCCGTCTTGGTGGACCTTGGTATTGCTTCTTCCATTTCTTACTTACTCCACCGCGGTCGTCACGGTAGATTTGATGGGTGCGCTCATTGCCCCCAGATTCGGAAAATACCTCGTTGCTGATAAACCTTGCTAGAACCAATCGCATCATTAATGCGCTGACAATGTATATCGTGAGCAACGGCCTGATCACGACGTAGGTGTTCATTGCGGGACAACGATAAATCCAAGCTGAAGCCATCGTTTTCAGGGTCTTCAGACTGGTCGAGTTGGCGCTCGTACGTCGTTCTCGTGAAAGATGAATGAGGTTGCGCTCACGCGCTTTCCCCTCCCCTTTCAGGCAGTGAAATACCCAGCCTATCTCTGGGTGCTCATTCCATACATTCCTACGTCCAAAGGTGCGTGTGAACTTTGAGCGGCGCCTGCTGCTGACCGACGGCGAGGTTCATTCAATGTAGCATATACTAACGCCTTGTTGGCTACGTGAGTCGTTTTTTCGCTCGCAAAACATGGCGGCTTGCCCATACATGCCTGACAGGCTTAATTCGCGCGCAAACCGGCGCCCACGAAACTCTACCGCTCGAACGACGGACATTGAATGGCGTGGCGATACGGTGTCATCAGTGGAATGGGTTGAGATGCCGGGCCACGGACAGTCGAACTGTTCCACTAGGGTGGAAATGACCAAGATGGATCCAGTCAAGATGGATCCAGTCAAGATGGGCCCAGTCAAGATGGACCCGACCAAAGTGCCTGTGGACACGTTGATGGCGGACAGCAAACCATATGCCTCTCATTTCTCGGCGGATACTCGTATGTGATCTTGATTACCTCCCTTCTTTTCTTTTCAGGGTGCTCTTCTCATACATTCACGAATCGTCTGTAAAAAAAAAAAGACTTACACGGAACTCGTATACTTGGGAGGCGCAGCCTGAGAATACCTAGGACACCGTCAGACTATTTATAGTACAATAACCCGCGTAACTTGGAACGGTTTCGTGCCTGGATGTACTTTGCAGTAAAATAGGCAGTCCCCCCTGCCAGAATCACACTTTACTTTCTTTCCTCACTCGGGTCATGACAAGAGGCTACTCTGTGCGGTGAGTCGCAGGAAGACATGAAACTGCAGGTTCATCCCGGTACCTGACACGTTGAAGCTTGAAGGCGGTGACGGACAAACCACTTAATTAGAATCTAATTTCTAACATACAGTCCAGTATCAAGAAAAACACTTTTCCCAGTCCCCGTTCCCATTGCTCCGTGCATACACTTGGCTCTCCACGAACGCGCTCAGCTTGCACAGCCCGTCCGCGTCCGCACCACAAAACTTGAGAGGCTGCAGCGCGTCATTGACCAATATTCTCACGTACTCGTCCCCGTCGTCGCACTGCAATTTCTCCGTGATCATGCGCCCCGAAAACGGCGTCATCCTCGAAATCCGCCATCGTCGCGTGAGATCGAGTCGGTCCGTGCTGGGAGGCTCGTCTGGATGGAAGAGCCCAATGGCTGAGTAGATGGCAACCATCTGGTTGTCATGCGAGAAATCAGCGTAGAAATTGCGGTCGAGGGGGAACGTGACGGGCGATTCATCGAGTGTGTGATTGGTTTGTGTCTTGTCCTGGATCGGTTGGCTTGTCAACCTTGCCAGCAATTCGTTGACATAGCCGACACCTTGAACAGGGCCCAGTGCGTTACCGTGTCTGACTCGTGATTCAGTACCCAAGTACGTCCAAAGGACGATCGTGCATACCCTGTCTTGTAATACTTGGACAGATCGTCATAGTACTCACGCGCCTGCCATTCTTCCACAGTGAACAAACCACAGAACGGACTGGCAGTCTCATGGAAGAGAGTCTCAAAGGCACACAAGGGCATGAGTTCTGTGACATCACCACTACCAAGGTGGGCGGTTGGCACAGCCTCGTTAATTCTTTTCGCAATCGGCTTTGCAAATCTGTCACGCCAAGTTTCTGCCGGTGCCTTGTAAGTCTTTGCATTCAGGCACATGGAGTCGTCCAACGTGTTGTTCGCCTGGTGATGATGTGAGCACCGCTCACTGTTCACTACACGCGTATACTCACGCCACTCTCCTCGGAGATGATGACAGATACGCTTGGAGAGTACACATTCCTGCTGGCAACAGAGAAGCCTGGTATTGCGACCATTAAACCGGTGACATGAGAATCAGAGATTGTAAGATGCACCTTGCGTCCAGTTTACGGCAGAGAGGATGACACGTTCACTATCGGACGCTCTTACGAACGGTAACTGATCGTTCGTAATCAGGTGCTGGTATCGCAGATAGTGCTGGGAGCCAGAGTCGAAAGCCCTGCGAAACATGCATCAGGCGAGCAAAGATACGACATGACACACGCACTCTTTGGCGCCCAGAGGGAGCAGGTCGTTTACGCCCAAGTCCCACTCGAACTCTCTCAGAAACTGGTATTTCTTTCCGGAATATGTTCGCGCATTGAGAAGCTTTTGAAGAGGTTTTAGTATCCGCTTGGAATTACTTTCTGTAGGAAATCTGGTGCCATGCCGTTGGAGCTGGTATACTGTCAGAACAAGGCGAGCCACGTTGGGAGTTGCATACCAAGTTGACCTAGTAATACGGACATGATATGTGCATTGAGGTACTCGAAAAATAAACGGGGACAAAGGTATTATACCTGAACAATGTCACAGCGCTCAGGCGGTGCCATGTAGTCTGCAGCAGGATAGTATGGAGAGTGAGCAGCCCAAGCGCGTTGGACTTCCTCGGGCAATTCAATACCGGACGTCAGGGCATTGGATGCTGCGCCCAAGCACATAGGGTGGAAGCCATAGTACCACAAGTAACCCACGCCGAGCAAAGCGAGCGCGAAGAAGGCGACAGGCCGAAAGAAGTGCAAACGCCTCGAAGATCGACGGTCTTGAGACAGATGAGCTGAAACAGTCTTTTCGCCTAGAATGAGCGTGTCACGGCGGGTCAAGACTGAGAGACCGCGCATGATGAAGAACGTGGAACAAGGAATGCATGTGCGAGGAAAGGCGAGGTATATGAATGCACGTTCGTGTGGTGTTCTGTCGCGTCTGCCGAGCTATCCAAACGTGGTTGGTTGGTGTCCACTGCCTTGAACAAAATTAGCTTAGGTACCTGGCACGTTCACCCGGATGATTGAGCGCGCAGAACCACCACCTGAGTTCACTTGGCACGGCGCAAATTTTGTTGTACGATTATTAGTCGTAGCAATGCTTGAAGGGCGCCGCGATCAGGTTCACGAATAATCGCGAAAATCCGACTCCGGCCAAAGGGGAGAAAATATCAATTCCTCGTGTTCGGCTCTGCAACAGTAAGTTACTGTTCCTCTGTCAACGGCACACTTGTCGCCGTGACACTGACAGGAGCATTTGCGCAGTCTAGACTTGTGGAGACTTTCTCACAATATCAAAGATACAGCTTGCTCGGATCAGTGCTCGCTTCCGAACATCCTATCTCTAGCTCGGGTTAGCCTCTCACAGAACCTTTCAGTTTTGTACTACGGGTATGTGGATGTCTCGGGGCGCATTGAATATACATCCATGATGAGAAGGCCAACGGAAATCAGAGATGAATCGTGATCAAGATAACAATGGCGGCGGCCGCACTGTTCAAATGTTCAACAGCGGGTTCATGTGATGCATGTTATGGATGTCTTTCTCGCATCCTGTCGACCCTTACCCTCAATGCAGGGGTCCTTACCGCCCCACTCATGCCCTGAAGGTGACAGCAGCACAACTTCGTGCATGATGCGCGCTTATCATCAAACGAGCTCGAACATTACTGTTGAAAACTCGGTTCACGTGTCGATATCTTCTTGTGTACGTGCCAAAAACGTGTATTACCACGAATTTCGTTTATGGTACATAACGCTCATGTTCCCATACGGGAATGTGTATGACCTGTCCGTCATCGAACGTGGTCGCGATGAGTTTTTGCGCGAATGCATTTTCTCCTAGCCAGGGGTTGCTACATTCAGGAGACTGCTCCGGTAATGATGCAATACGCCGTTCTAACTTTTTCGGTTATCTGTACGTGTCTTCCATGCTAGCCAGTTGTACTTGCGATGGGGTTCGATTCAGAACTTGGGCGGAAGCAGTCAGAAATAGAATACATGACTATCGGTCTGGGCGACAACAGCGATGTCAGAAGGCAAGAGTAGAACGGAGGGCGACAGTAGTTGTTATGGAATGGTAAAAAGTAAGGCCGAGTCTTGGATCTTACCTCAGCCTTTGGCAGCTTCAACGGCTCCGGTTCGCATATCGATGATTTTTCAGGATCAAAGGGTTCGTCTATATTCTGCACGTTGAGCTTGCACTTGTTCGTTACTAGTGATATGATTGGATGATCCAAGGTGTTCATTCCCCAGCAAACCAGTCACCCCTGCTGCTGGAACGCTTTGCGCAGTGTCCCCATCATCTTCAAGTACTCCGAAGCAGACTGACAGATACCCTTTCCAGAAGGACCGATAAACGACTTGAGCTTTCCGACACGGTATCCCGATCTATAATCTGCCATGC
>JBBPST010000009.1:28222-41972 GCA_038093715.1 Austroboletus cf. mucosus | reverse complement strand
TACTTGGAGACGATCTGTTCTCCTACCTGCAGGAGATCCCGGAGTGATTTCCTCAGTTCCATAGAGTCCTCTGCGTATCCTTTGGACTCTTGCAGCATAATGTATAAGCCAACGAACGTCTGCACACGTCCTTTGGAAGAGAGAAGTCCGGGATGGGAAAAGTAGCGATACGGTTTTCCTACGAAAGCGACTCTGGGGTGGGTGAGAGAGTCCGTCGTAGAAGGGTTGGAGAGGTCGAGGCCGATGCGAGGGGAACAGTATACGCTAGATTGCTCGCCGGACGACACATCTCGAGTCGCACTTTGGAGATACATGAATGTGTCCTGCGCTGACGTTGGAAGGGATAATGCGGATATGTCTCCGTTCCAGGCCGTGTTGACGAGGTAATCGATGGTGGGGGCACCACTGAGACGCAATATCTCGTCTACGAGGAGGGATGGACCACAGATCACTTTATTGTCCGAACGGCGGCGGATTGTCCGTAGAAGAGCGCCGCCTCGTATGGTCACAGGGGGATTGGTAGTTGGAATTGCAATAGGTGCGCCCACGGTCAGATCGAGGCCTTTGCGTGTTCCACCTCTGTAGCTGCCTGCGGCTGTGACCGGGAGACCTGGCCCCGAGAGATCAGCGCGGCGAGGGGAACGGTGAAAGTACCTGAGCGCCGGAGGTGAGAACACGTAGGATGGCTGATACAAATTCGAAGATACCATTGTCCGCTGCGCTCCTGCTCAACGCTCCCATGAGTGAACGGGTCTTCGTGACAGAGCGACTTTTGAAGGTAGAACTCTAGTTCCAGAATGTCAAGGTCAGTGCGCGTGCCGTTCCGGACCACAGACAGGATCGAATGGCAGAGAAGTTCCTTGGCGACGGTCTCGAAACGCTCAGAAATCTCTTCTGCGGTGCTCAACATAGAAAAGTCGAGCAATGGTGCAAGACGAGCGCTCGACTCTGGACAGCCGTCGTCTTCGAGGTTAGTGGTGTTCGAGACTGCATCTCCACCGCCAGTCCTTGTCAGTCTTGAAGTTTTTCGCGTAGGTCTGGCTGCCATACTTCAATAAGCTGACAAGACAAACGACTTCGGCCTTCACCTTCATCCGACCCGTCGAGTTCTGCGAGCTTCCGCTTGTTACCACTCATCCAATGATTCCAGAGTGGCAAAAAGTCGCTTGTGAGTACTTACTTGAGTTATCGCTTCGTGGGTTTTCGTAAGCGACCCAAATTGACCCGCGATTGACCGCGTCGCCAAGGGCCATGTGGATGTGGGCCTTCATGCGCACTATCTTCCATTACGTCTCAGGCTTTCAGCCGTCACCCGAATCGTTGAACGAGATGATGCAGTTGCCAGCACTTTGAGCACAAGGTGCGTGTGTCGGGTGAATAGTGCCATCAGGCAGCAGTGCTCACGCGGCGGACAAATTACAGCGCGGACCAGGCTTGTGTTCTTTCTTATGGCCGACAGGGCATCTCCGTATAAGTTCCAAGTAGGATTTCTCATGTTCAATTATAGGTTCAAGCCATCGAACCCGTGTTAACTGGCACTTGTGCTATTGTCGTTGGACCTTGTTTCTTTGCGCGAACCTGTGCCGTATATTTTGTTGTAAGAGAACGATTTGGCATTGCCGTAGGTACGCGCGCGCCTTACACGTGTTCCCCTCGCCTTTTCTTATTCTCACCACGCGATTATCAGCCCCCCGCGGTGCGCATCATCGTCATGGAACGTGGCCTACGTATCAGCCCAATGCCTCCTGTCTTCTCGCGCATGGCCGACCTCGTCGAAACCGCCAGGCGTGTGTTTTCCGCGTATATAGACAAACACCGTGTCGGCTTCTCGATGTCGCATCCCTTCTTGCACCCGACTTGTCCACAAACTCTTTGACTTACCTCTCTGATCTTTCTATTCTTTTGATTTCCTCTCTTTGCAATCATGTCCGCTCCTCCCACTCCCCAAAGAAAGTCAACTTTCCGTTCACGCGTTGGAGGGGCAATTCGACGGTCTTCCACTGCGTTCAGCATCCCCGGTTTGCCGAACCGTGGTAATTCAGCAACTCCCCCACCTCTGGATTCTGATACCGCATCCATCGCCGCCTCTCTTTCTGGTAAACTCGACCGGGAAGGCTCTACTACGTCTCTCAATAAAATAGACACGACACCTCCGCCTGCACCTGTCGCTACTTCGAGCGCACCAAGTCCCATTCCTGAATCACCGGCACGTGAAGCAGCGGCATTGGCCGCTGAACCACCACCCGCGGCAGCCAAGACCACATCCCCCCTCGCAAATGAAGTACTCAGGGGTGATGCTGCGTCCAAACAATCCTCTAATACTCCTGCCCGATCAGTCTCAGGGACGCCGCCAGCCCCCGAGTCTGATTCTGTCACAGCGGCTCCACCCCCTCAAGCCCCTGCCACCCAGCCGACGGCAGCTGCTGCATCCAAGGCAGAGATTGCACCCGTCCTTACGGCCGAGCCCGAGGAGATCCATCCTCCACCTGCTGCGCCGTCCTCTCGCCCCGCTTCCAAATCGACCACGCCGGCTGCGCTCTCGATAACTTCGAATGGCTATTTTGGTGATATACCACGGTCCACGACGCCCGCCGGAATCGACAGTGACCCTGACACGAACGTTTGGGCAGACCATCGCATCCCGGGTTCGGACAGTGGGTCAGAAGTGCCCCGGGGACGCGCTTTGACGCAGAAACCCTCCAAGACGTCCATCCTCCCTCGAGATTCGTCTGTGGCGTCCTCAAATGCACTGTCTCAGGCCCAGAGGCCGACTATGAGCCGGAGAACGAGTGGCCTGATTCAGGCACGCCAAACGGAGCTCGCTGGTGTTACCAAGACTTGGAGTAGCACGAGCGACATGGGGTTAGCGAGTAAGACGAGCCTTCCGTGAGTGTTTTCAATCATGGTGTTAAACTAGTGTGACGAACGAGCCGTGTAGCTTGCAGGAAGAGCCCAAGCCAGCTGCGGAACCTGTCATTTCCCCGACGGAAACGATACATGTACCCGAGTGAGTAGAGTCGTGACGTTTTTTCGACGATGCGTCTGAGAAACATGTAGTCAAATCGACCCTCGTTCTCCGCGTGACGACTCGATGCTTCCAGGTGAACCGCAGGTGCCATTACCTGCGATGCACGAGGTCATGGCGAGGTCAGTGTTTAAAGGCTTTGTCACGCTTACGGTCCGTGCTGAGAGCCACCTAGTCCGCCTCGTAAACCTACCAGCAACATCGACCGTCCCAGTCTCAGCGATGGCGGGCACTATTATCCACGCCCTATCGAGTAAGCTTCCCTCGACTACATGCTCGTACCTCGACGCACTCATCGCTATGCATCCTAGCGAGACTCGACCCCTACTTGGCTCACGGCCCATCACGCCGCCCATCATCACCAACTACCCCCCACAGACGGCCTCGAGCCAGATCGCACAGTCGTATCGCTCTGCGAACCCACCGGTGAGCCAGCCCGTTCCCCAGTGGGCCCAGCCTGCCCGCTTCGACATTAATGGGTCTGCGCGTCACTACTCATATGGCTCGACAACGCGCCTGCACATCACCCGCGGATGGACCGAGTATGCGCTTCCTCACGGGTTGCGGTATTACGTCAATGAAGACTGTCGGGCAATCACGGACCTCGACCTGCGGAACGTAACTAAGCTCGAGGAGGTCTCGAACGCGATCGATGCGGCGGATGATGTCCCAGAGGGGTGTGAGCTGTGGGTGCGCGTTGGGAGCCATGCAAAGAAGGGAAAGGGATGGCGGAAGCACAGGACGGGTGGGGAGCCCGTCATATTATGGGTGGATCACCGACATCGTCGGGTTCTCAAAGACGTTCCGTCGGACGACTACGTTTCAGTGGAGGAAGATAGTAAGCCGAGTCGAATGTTTCGTGGGTTTGTGGGTACTCATGTCAAAGCGACAGGGCTTGACGATGAATACAAGTACTGGGCGTTCATCGAGATGCATCCGGCACATGTTCCACAAGTGATCGTGGAAGGGGCGAGAAAAGATGCGATCGATGCACTGCATTGGTCGTATACGGATCGCCTTCTCACACACCCACATCTACCACTGACACCACCGCCTTTTAGCCAGGACGAGTGTATAGAACTGTTCAAGCTCCTCAACGGTGAGATGGTTGTGTTCGGCTCGGTATCCCCCCTGACGTCTGTTTACAGATTCTAATCACCCGATTACTGCAGCATACACGCGGACAGTCGCTCGCATTCTCTTGCGCACTGGTAAGTGATGCTTTGCTATGCCTTACATCTGGTATCGACGTCTCATGGCCACTTCAGCGCACTGGCACCAAGTCAACTTCCGCCCCTATAAACCGTTGCCCCGGGACGTCTCGTACCAGCAGCCCGTAAGGAGCACGCCTATCCTTCGCACCATCTTTGAATTTTTTCTCGGGGTCGTATGTCTCGGTATACCCTTCCTCTTCATGGACCGGGCGAGACTCCACGGACACTTTGACGTCGAAGGAAGCCATCTCCCTGAAAGTACTACGCCGCTGTTCGTGATCGGCGCCTGTGCGTGCCTAGTGGTGAGGTTTCTAGACTCGGTGGTGGACCGGCGCTTACCCATGCATTTGCAGTCTGCGATGATTCTAAGCGCATCGGTGACGCTCATGTCCTTCCCTGGGTTGGACAGCATCACGCGCATTGGGGGTCTCGTCGCCATCACGTGCTCCGTATTGAGCATGGTCACTTCCTTTGTGTCTATCTTTCGGTACAAGGCCGAGATGGCGCGAGGTACCGGCCCGTCCTCGGAGGGATTCGTGATGCTTTCGGTGAGTGTGGTGACGCTCGGGGCATCGATCGAACTAAATTGATTCCTCTGTAGCGTCGGAGCTTCATGCTCTCACTTCCGCTCGTCTTTCTCGCGTACTCGGTCGCGGGGTTCGTCACGGGCGTGGTCATATACTCGTTCCGCAACACGACGCTCCATTTAGCGAGCGTGGGGTCACCCATGGCTGCGCGGTTTGACGAGTATGCGCGATTTATGGTCGTTGGGGTCGTTGGGGCGCTCGTGGGCGTGTTGATCGCGTCTACGATGGTGGCGCGCAGATAGATGCGGGGACGCTTGTCGTTGTACGAATGGCGACGTGGATTGATTTGCATGCATTTTCTATTCCTTTCATTCTTTTTCTGGATGTACGATTTTTCTGCATGGGGTCGTAGTTCAACGTTCGGATCTCGAATAGCTTTTTATTATGTACTTGAAAACAGGATATCTGTGTGTACGTACGAGGGCAAGGGTTTTATGCCTTTGGACAGTAGATCGCTCGTCTTCTGAAACCCACCGATGTATTGCGACTGTGGGAGCGGGATAAATGCGACATGTCCACGGGTGACTCGTGTCCGAGATCGTCGTAGGCAGATAACGAGGTCATTGGCGATGGAAGACCTAGGAACAAAGGTGATGGCTTGGTGCCGAATTGCCGGATCAAGGGCGCTTCACTAACGCGCTACTTTACCACAGATATATAAACGACGCGCTGTCCAGCTCCACCGTTCTTCCTTTTTCCCGTCTCCCTCCTCCTCCTTTGATATGACCTGGTCTGCCGCTCCTGTCTCCATAAATGCGGTCGTCGACGATAAGCTTTACATTGGAAAGTATGTCCCCCTCGTCGTTTGAGTGATTTAGCTGTCTCACATTGCCACCAGTCTCTCCGCCGCCTTATCACTTGACGTGCGAAAAAAGTTTGGGATAACCCACATTCTATCGGTCTGCACAGAGCATGCCTTTGATCCTCAGCCGAACGCACTCGTGATCCCTGTATACGACTCCGATTACGAGGATCTTCTCATCCATCTTCCCGACGCGTGTCTCTTCATCGAGACAGCTCTAGGCCGCGGCGGAAAGGTCCTCGTTCATTGCGTGATGGGCATCTCCAGGAGTGCCACCGTTGTCTGTGCCTATCGTAAGTCTGTCTTCCTTGGTCCAATTGTTCACGTGCCAAGGCCCACGTTGCTCCTCACTTGCCAAGTCATGGCATCTCAGCGGCTCTCTGTCTCAGCGGCCATTCAATACCTCCGCAAACGTGAGCAATTGATCTAGACATTTGGCCAATGTTCTCACCTATGATCATAGGTCGTCCTGAGATACATCCAAATTATGGCTTCATGAAGCAGCTCCACGCGTTCCTGCAATGTCGCTACCGCCCGTCGTGTACCAACGTTGAATACATTGCTTGGAAGCGCCGACAAAAACGCGATGTGGCCAAATATCTCAACCTCCTCACCGACTGTATTCCCGTCGTCCCAGATCAAATATACCTCACAAGGCATGTTTATTGGGTCGGATCACCCGGATTTGGCTGATTTTTCTTGCAGCGAGTTTCCGGGGGATGCCGATGCTGCTGATTCCCTCTTGCACGATCTGAGGGTCACGCATCTGTTGTCGATTTCGTCTGCTCAACTTCCGAAGCCTAACGTTCCCGCCATCTATGAACACATTTTCATAGACGTTCCCAATAGCGCGCGGGAAGCACTGTTACTCGAGCTGCCCAAGATGTGTGCTTTCATTGGAGATGCGATTGCTCAGGGTGGCCATGTGCTTATCCAGTGCCGCGTGGAGCTCAGAGCATGTATTGTAGTTTGCGCCTATCGTGAGCGATCTCGTTTCGATTCCGTCGTCGTGCTCATTTTGCCTAGTGATGGTCTCGCGAAACATTTCTTCCCGTCAGGCATGTGCGATACTCGAAGCAGGTACACCCCATGCTGCTCTCACTCATCGTCTCTCTGACATGCTTCTTTCAGCCCTTCCGCTGTACAATCCTACGTCGGTGTTTTACCGCCATCTTGAGTTATTTGCTTCCTGCGATTACCGCCCAACGATTGACCATCCCACCGTGCGTGCTTGGCTGGCCGAGCAATCTGGTGGTTCCTCCAAGGGTCCCGTTAAAGAGCAATCCATCACGAAAACGGCCAGCGTTACCGTTACTACTAATCCATCTGTGACCGATGTATTTGATATGACGTCTCTCAACGAGGCGTTGTTGCGATACCAATCGACGAATTCTGTCGAATCCCGATTCTTCGAGTCTGATCGTTGCTTGCGATAACTAACTGTTGCTACGTGTATCATCCCTAATGAGTATACCCTCGCTAGTTTACTTTGTATGTAGCATGTAGTCTCCCACACAATGGCGATGCAGTGTCTTGTTTTTTGTTTTCAACCTAGACGGACCACGAAGCCGGCGACGAGCAAGCAGACTCGCATTTACTTTCAATCGGACGTGACATCGGCACGAACGAATCGTTGAATTGCCGCAAGCCACCTCGTGTCGACCTCGTTCTCCAGCCAGGCAACCGTCCAGTTGCATCCACGTCGAAGCCGTGCCCGCTTTTTCCAACCACAACGACCTGTGAACCAGCGAGTTTCAATCTATACCTCTTTCTCTCCATCGCAGTGATCCATGTCTTCCAACAAGAGTCCCAACCCGTACAACGGTGGTGCCCCACCAAAGTAAGCTTCAGTCCCAGACCAACTCATTAAATCCGATCCCTCTGTTTCCCCCCCTCTGTTTCCCTTTCTGCTTCTCCTCCCATATCGGTGTGCTGACGTATGTCCCCCTTTATCATCCCCACTCGCGATGCGTTGTCGGCGATGCTTTGACAGATACCTAAACGACTTTAGCAAGGCACTCGCGAGCGAAGTACGCATCCTCCTCGCTGAGGTTGGCAAGCTCCGGGACGAGCGTCGGCAGCTCCAGTTGTGCGTTCTCCTGTTCTGTCGTCGTGCTCTCGCTCATGCACTGCCGTTACCGTGAATCCAATGTCAACGACAGCGAGATTGCAGAGCTGATGGCCGTCAAATCAAAGCACGGTGCCGGGGGCGAGTATTCGCCAAATTGGACGCCGCCGGTGGGTCGTCGTTGGTTGTCGTTCTGGCTCGTCTTGTTTACCGGTCGTCTTGTCCACCTCACACACGTCTACCTACTCGACACTCTTCGTCCGTACCGCATGCCGTCGCGCAACGTACATTGCTCGTCCACACTACATCGAAAATGCCGTCAACTCGGATCCATGCAACACGTAGCCCCAAGAACAACCCCCGCCGCCACCAGCAGCAACCCCCCCACTCATGGATGATGGCCCCATCCAAGCCCGACCGGCCTGGAAAGTCGTACACAAGTCTACGCGACGCGAACGAGGGCAACGGAGCCTCCCCGCGCCCCCCCCAGGCCCAACACCCGTCCCAGCAATCGAAGCACCCAGGCCGACGATGCCCGCATGGGCCCAGTGGCGACGTACGTGGCGTCCTTGTGTTCCATAGCCTAGTGCTTTTAGGTGACGAGTGCTGACGGTGATTAGCTAACCCATCGATGATGCCACCGCCGGTGGCTCCGGCGCCCGCCACGCCGCGGCCAATTACGCCTGCTGCGCGTCCTGGTCTTTTCGGTGCGTCGTGTGTGGTTGGGCAGGGTCAGCGCTGACTTGTGTTTTTATTGTGCATAGGCCCGCCGACGCCTCCTCCCAAGTAAATGAATGTGTCTGTTATGAGCGTTGGATGATGACGCTTTTCGTTTATTTATCTAGCTGGACCATGTGAAGGCTTGTGCCTGATCGTTCTTTTTTTTCTTTTCGGGCCGCGTGTTTACTAGTGTGCATTCGTTTCCTTGTCTCTACCTCTCGCTTGTAACGTGAAACACTGACTCTCTCTTTTTACTCTTTCTCCATCCATCCCTCCCTCCCTCCCTCCCTCTCACTCTTCAACTCTCTAACTCTGTAAAATTTCTCTCTCTCTCTATCGCCTTGATTCCAAGGGGATATTGAAGTTTTATTATGCGATTGGTGGTCGTTTACAGTCATGATGTACTTGTCAAATTAAAGTACTTGTAAATCCGAGATGTCGTTTTAACCATACATACAGTACGTCTTTAGTTCCGAAATTCACCACTGTGAAAATATGTAGGCATCAGTGCAACAGGCCCCAGGCCGGCGAAGACCGGGAAAGTTAGTAGCGCAAGCCTTCAAACGATCCATAGTCATGACGAAGTATCCGGAAGGTTAGGACTTAGCCTGACGAGGAGATGGCCTGGGCAGTCACTTCATACACAGGCAAATATTGATTGAATTAAACTTTGCCGCATCTAACGGACACAGAACTTGACTTAATGACTATGAATACACAAATGTTATGCACCGTATTTACCTGCATGCCATCATGACTAACTGGTATCGTTTTATTCCGAGTGGATATCCATGAACCCCTCCAGATTCGGAAAACAAGACACTCTACGCTCAGGCATCAAGAACGCTACACCTCACGAACAGCGTCGAAAACAGGTACTGCGATACTTGCGAATCGTGAAGCGGTAGATGCCGATAACCTATCGAATCGTCACCATGTGATGAAAAGACGAAACGACAGAGTACCCACCCATCGCAAGACCCCCCAAACTGACGCAATACACTGCGATCGGCTCTCCATCCACTTCGCCGTCCCGTAACACACTAAACTTTACGAACACGAGATCGCGCATATCTCCCACGCACGTAAACGGAAGCCGCAGCTTTTCTTGCCACACCGGGTTAAACCCGTTGTTCTTGACCGCGCTGGTGCGCATCGTCGTCACCGATCGGTGGCCGTGCACGTGTGATGTGGACGAACCAATAGACGAAGCGCCATTCAATGTGGACGGAGAGATAAACGAGGTGCCGGGGTGGCTCCAGTCTGGGGTATGGACAGACACCTCGACGTATGGGTCCACACACTTATCCGTGATCTCGTGTCCCGTAGAGTCCTTTGCGCGGGGTAATTGCTGAGCAGAAATGACCTGACGCGAGTAATATATCAGATGAACCGAAACTCGGAAGAAATAGAGGCTTACAGTCACTTCTAGATAATGCTGAGTGTGGTGATGGAGATGCTCCTTGTCGGACTTGCGCGGATCTTCTACCTTGCGCAAAACTTCAGGCTTTAGGATGTATCCAGCCCTACCATTCCTCTGGAACATGACATGGTTGATCATGTACCCCAAATCTGTCCAGAATTTGAACAATCTAACGACTTTCACGGTACGAATCGAACCCACGTACCAAACGTTTGCCAATTTATGGCAACCAGTTGCGCGCCAGCCGCCCAATATCGATGTGGTAGATAATTGGTCGAGCTCACTCTTGTTCCTTTGGGGTATATCCTAACCAAATGCGTTTTGTTGTGCTTGATCAAATCGCACGCGCCCTGCCGCAAAATCTTGTTCATCGTCGTCTCGGATAGGGAGAATATGTGTTCTGACGCATATTGTTCCTTCTTGTTGATACCCCGACACTTGACGCCGACCGTGTAGACCAACAGGGCAACGAGAGCTGCTGACATCTTGGCTTTCTCCGGCTTCGATTCTGATTTAGATGACAGGTCGACCGAGGTCGCCGAAACCGTTCCGGGAAGCACCAAAACGGGAGGTTTCTCGGTCGACGTGCGCTGACCACGCACGCGATTGAAGACGTCACGCGCCTTCCGAAACTCTTCCTTAAGTTCTGAAAACATCTTGCTCAGCCAAGACGGATCGCGACCGGCGACTAATTCACCTTTGACGGCCTCCACCTCGTGCAGTTTTACCTTTCTAAATTCTTCCTTCATCTCGTGCACAACGTCCGAATCAGACGCCGAGGCTTCGGTCGAGGAAGACTCGGTATCGATCGTAACATCCCTTTCGCGAATGGGTTCGCTCTCGGAGACGTACAGGTTCTTGGCCTTAGAGAGACCCGGGTAAGAGATCACGCATGAGTCAGAGGCGAAAGTACTCGCTTTCAACAATACCCGACCCTTGAGGTCCTCGGGACTCGGTAACGGCCCCGACAGATGCTTCCCCTCGATCGGTGCGCTGACAAGTGCCTCTCCAAAGACCTCGTGCATAATCGCGGCTAGCATCCCTTGTTGAAGGAGAGAACAATGAATCTCTGCCGAGATGATGATCGGATAAGGTGATGTCACGAATGCATACTTCATGACCGCTTCGCAGACCTCTCTAGCGGACACTTTGGACGTCAATGTCTTGCCGTGGAACACCACGGGTTCGTTTTCCCCGTCGTATATGTCCACTGATGAGCGTCAATAAAGGGGAGGTGCAAAGAGAGTAGACACGTGCGTTCGACACTACGACAACTTTGGAGGAGAGCACGGATGTAACCTTCGATGGTGCTCGACCCGACGAGTTGATTTCCCACTAGATATGTGTTGTGCGAAGAGGATATGAAGTAGTCGGACAAAGGATGTGTCATCGGCTGGTTGACCTTGCCATTTTGGCCTGCGAATGCTGCATTGTCAGACGATAACAAAAATGCAGTAAAAGCACCCAGAGACATGGTGGCGCTGGTGAGATCTGGAGTTGAAAGTGCGCTATGGTCATCGGATGCCTTAGTGCAATATCGCACGAAGAGACTTTCAAGTTCCTTCTGCGTGAGTCTTGACTGAGGGGATGTTAGCCAACGAAGACGACCTTGCGAAACACACACCTGTTGGGTATCGCGCATGAAACATTCAAACACACTAAACGTGAGCTTCCTGTCGTTCATCAAACACAGCTTTTTGTACAGCAAATCAATCTCAGGGCGAGCTTTGAGAAGCTTAACGAAGGACTGAAAGTCGGCAAAGTCGAGGTACTGTCGTTGTTGCGAGTCTGCCATCTACCCTCAACGGTCGACTAGATATATGTACCTGATAGAATAGAAACTGACCTTGAACAGACGCATGAGATCGTCCTGCGACGAATTCACGTTCAGTCGCTTGCACAGCTTTTCCACCTGCTCAAACGACAGCTTATGATCGTTTCGCTCGCCAGTTGACTTCCAACACTGCTTTACCCAGACCACCTGCCGGATCTCCTCGTTCCCGGGCCCCGTCATTAGTTCCTGTCGGATCGCATACAACTTGCGGAGGGTGATGTCCCAGAGCTGGAACGTGGCCAGCGACGAGGCAATCAGATGGAGCGTCTTGTATTGCCCATCTAGCATGTAGATGATCGTGATCCATCGATCTTCGTATTCGCGCGCGAGCTGGAACTGCTGGCGGTAATACCTTGCGTCGGAGCCCGATCGAAGTTCCTTGATGTTCTCGATGGGAACTATGAGAACGAGTCGGTGATGATGCGACGATGAAAAGAAAAGATATGGAACGTACTGATGCGCAACCTCTTGGACTCCCAGATGATCTGGCCCTGGTCGGCGTCGAGCTTGAAGAGATAGCTCTTTTGCGACTTAGCAGAAACCTTGGTCATGGGCACGCCTTGCTGGAGGGGCACAGGCACAGGCACCTCAGCTATGGAAGACATGGCGCCGTCATGCGCGGGGTCGTCGTCAGTGGTGGCGGGAGCCAAAGCGATCGTCACGACGCGTTCCGACGCTGGAGCAGTGCCATCCTGCCTAATTTGGACTCGATCATGACTCGTCGGAGTCGTCGCACTGCGCGAACGACGAAATGACCCAGAGAGGCGCCGCCCGAGCGTTGTCGTAGCCACTCGAGATATACGGTATGTAATGCTTTGTTGGAGAGCAGTGTCGCGGTCGCTGGTGTGCGACAGGAGCACATGTGCCCGTTTCAGACCGGGGATGGGGGCGTCGCCGAAGTTCGACCGCTGAAACTCGATATGGTCTGACATGGCGCCGGAGGTACTTTGCCCACGCTGGTCACTTGAGGCCTTTATGCAGTCTGGATCAGACGCGCAAAGCGTGAATGGAAGGCAATTTCGTCCCAATGAAGCTAGAGCACAGGGTGCTACTGACTGCGACTGCGATCGAGCGCGGCATCCTGTACGAGACCGGCTTCGTTTTTCAGCGCTTCAGCGTTCGGCATTGCATTTTACAGTAATTGCACGCAACCGAACGAAGGGACGAGTCATGCTTCCTGTGAACTTTGCATGGCATTCTCACGCACCCAAAAACGCCATGAGCACCTAGTACCTAATCAGCACAGAGTGGAGTCTTCTAAATTGTGCTACAGACTGTCCGAAATGATACAGGCGAGAAAACATTAATCATACGACTAGGTACTGCAGAAAGAGGATAGAACAAGGCCGAGCCAGCTCAACGAGAGTCGATGTACACTTCTCCCATCCAGTGATCATCGCATACGTTCCAGAGTGCGATAAGCACCAGGCGATCAAAGGCGATGCCACCGGTGCTGCTGCACCCCAAACGCCAGCCTGTACCACTGGGAGAAGGCGCTTGAGTCGCCATTTTCTATCGCAGAGTCAACCAACCGAACGACAAACGTAGAGAAATCAAGCTATTCACAGAGACGTAGGCGGAAAACGCAAAGGCGATTTGGACCGCCAGCTGACCACGTGTCACCGGGCAGCCCGACGAGAATAGATCAAGTGAATGAGACCAGTCCACGTGATTGTAGCCGGGCCACTGGATGGTTTTGGCGTCAGAATATACAGCTCGAAACATTCCGAGTCTGTGGCAATTACCGTAATTCTCAAAAACACCTTGCGAATTCCGAGAGAACCGGACATGAGACACCCGATAGGCTCGTTCGCGTCCACGATCATACGCTCCAAGGCACCGCCTGAACGTACGACCAGCTCTCGCATGGGTATGCCCAGGCCGCGCTTAGGAGCTCCGATGAGCTCAAACATGATGGGTACGAGGGGGCATGACTGGCGAGGTTTCGTCGGTAGAGTTTGAGGGACGCGTCTGAAGGAAGATGGAAGCGATGTCGGAAAAGGCGGCTCTAATGGTGGATTGGCGTGCGACAAGGCGGTGTACTGGGAGTGGAACTCTGAAGGAACTGGAGGGTGGA
>JBBPST010000009.1:0-28128 GCA_038093715.1 Austroboletus cf. mucosus | reverse complement strand
GTGGAGGGGGTTGAGGTAGGACATGACACAGGCGAACGAAGACGACGAATACCTGAGTGCTACGGATGCAAGGCCCAAGCCTACATGATTTTATACCATGCGAGCTGACAGAACGGGGAACTAGATGAAAGACTGGATACAAAGAAAGAAAGAAAACGAGTGTTAGCTAGCTGAAAGAACGCTAATCGTTAATCATAGAACGGCCGGAAAACTCACGTCGCGCAAAGCAGACCTGCAGGCCTCTTGGAACTGCGTCATTGATAGATTCCGTGTTGCGATTGATTGTGATTATTGAGGATGAGCATGTCGTAGTCCTTTGTTCGTCATTCACCTGAGTGTGAGAAATTCGACCACGGACTGATATCACACTGTATACACAAGCATGGGCACTGCTTTGTTTGCTGAATTTCATCTATCGCCGTTCACGGCCCTTTGTCCGAGGTACTTTACTGTAAATTAACCACTAAGCGAGACGTCGACGTCAACAAAGCAATCAGCTGATTCACCTGAAGCAACCAATATCATCGTCAGTAGTTGACAAATTCATGTATGTGAGGATTGAACCAAGTTCCGTAGAGTCACTGACGTATTCGGAGCGTGATTAAGGTGATAGTACATGCAAAGTGCTAATATTTTTCAAAAAGAAAACCATCCAACATTTCCTGGTGTAGTGCGCACGAATTGGCTTAGCCTCGTCAGTCGATCAAGTTCCAATTCGCTGTAAAGACAGTGTTCACGTACCTCATTCATGTTCATTGTCCCTCAGGTTTCCGCCCTCAACACCCAGTACCTCTCGGGCCTTGGGCCTTCCATACCTCATACACATTATTGTCCTCCAAATAGTATGTACATCCATGTCATCTACCTATGGTAGGTCACTGAGCCGTCCCGGATGGCAATTCAATCCCGTCAGCTTGGAAGCCGTCGTTTTGCACCGATGGTGACGACGTGGAGTGTCTCGTCTTGCGGTCTGGAATCCCGGGCCTTGTTCTAATGGACAACCTGGAAGCCCGCATGGGCGGTGATGCGCCGCTCGTACAGCTATACACACCTCCGCAGATTTTAGTGAGTCATCACGAGTATCGACATTCGCAAACGATACGTGACATGCAGCGGAACAGTTTGGTATCAACCTTATAACTCAGAGTTACAAGATGTTAGCACCGATTTGCACGGCATTGGCCCACTACAGATGCAATCGGTCGTTGATACACATATTGTCATGGGTCAACTTATGACCATCCCATCTTTTCTAGTGTCGGTCGAGAAGACCGAGAAGACCTAGGTCGACGCCTGGAACGGTCGTTTCCTGCCTCCGTCCTACTTCATGAACGGTTGCAAGGAACCTCAAAGGTGCCGCACAGACATTCTTAGAGGATCGCAAGTCACGCCGCTGTTTCTCGTTTAGGGAATCGGAAAATTTCTCCTAAAAGAATTCCATCATGTTAAAACTCACGTCATTTTCTCTGCATCACATCGAGAGAGAAACATCTCTCCCTGACAAATGTGACGAAGCAATTTGTCCGTGGTCGCCTGAGACGACCCGATGATATTTCCAAAGAGGGATGACGGAAATGTGGCTGTCCATAAACCACCTTTGAATAAATATATGGAGCAGCCATTGTGTCTCTCCGCGGCAGGAAACCTTCCTTGCTAGTGCTAGTGTGTGACGAGGAACATTAGTGGCAGAGGGACTGCATGAGCAAGCGCCGACGAAGAGACGCGGCGTAAAGCATACATGAATAAATGGAAAGCCGGGCAGCTTCTTGAAGGTCTGTCGGCAACTACGCTTCCATAACCCACTAACAACGTTCCTGGAGCGTATGGGTAGCCTCGCGGAGAGACCTGTTGTATCGTGTCCTTGCCCGAGGAACTGACGATTGTATATGAGTGCTCCAAATAAAACGGCTCAGAAAAAAAAAGGTAAGTGTTCTGTCCCCAACACGTACGTGACTACTTTGTTACACTCCTCCCGCATCGCACGATTTGAATCCCGTGGTCGTCAATCACACATAGCAGCTACGGCACTGTGATTAGACGCTGCCGAGGGGCGAAGAGGGGCGTTTTCAGCGCTCTGGTGACCCAGCAATGAGATCATCTCCGGAGAAGCCAGGTGTAGGGGCACCTGCAATCATTCTCGTCTCGGATAGCAAATTTTACAGGACGGGATTTGCATAAAATTTTACATCCACTGTGCCATTTCCCTCAACTTGCAATCTAGGAGTATGGGATCAACTTTCATTTGGGTTTCGCCGGACGATGGACCAGTGTAGCCTAGCAAGGCCCAGACACCACCACCTCCAACCAATCCATCACGCCCCATGCATACATGGCATGCTGCTCTGATAAGCCTGGAATGAAGTCCACGTGTATAGTATCGAAACGATGAGTTTTCTCTTGGCGTGACAACAAAACCATGCTTAGAAAACATGCAGATACACCACACAAAGAGATTGCGATACGAACCTCTTTCGTGGGCACAACGAATCACACATACCTTGTTGCATTTCAACTGGAAATCCTAGCAGACTCGGCGTATGAGATAAAGGGCAGCACTGTGAAAATGGCTCAGGACGGTGGCAATGAAAAAAAGAAAGATAGTACCATTCCTAGTCGCTGCGCCGGCGAAATCTATTTAGCAACGCGCATTCAGATCCACCTAAACACGATCGTTTACGAGCTGGTTCGGTTCGAACTCCACCTACACAGCGCTTTTCACGTTGAAGTTACGACGCTGGGCAGAGGTTAATGGCTGTGAATGCTGAGCGCTGATTGGTAAGAACGATGATTCGACGTCGCTAGTTGAAAGTATACAATGTAAGTAATTTCCTTTTTAATACGTTTTCGCCGCCCCTCCCCCTTAAAGCAACCAAACCGAGTACGAAAGGCACCCACAATACGTCGGTTGACATAGCAAAGTCAATAAATGATTTCGATGCCATGCAATGGCTACTCTGCTGGTTTCTTCTTCTTGTCTTCCACTATCTCCACGTTGGCCGTGGGGATCCCCTTGAAAATGACTGGATTGCTTTCGATCAGCTCCAGGACCTCGTCTGCCACGTCTCCTTGCACGACGATCTCGTCCTGGCCCTGTGCGTTCTTGGTCACAGAGGCGCCTGTGGCGAACTTCTGAGCCAGGAACTTGGCAGCCTTTTTCAACTCGACGTCTGTGATGGCAGCTTCTCAGCAAGCCCGCGTTAATCCCACAGGGCACGAAACTCGCCAAACGCTTCCAAGCCATGAATGGCCGTCACGAACTTGCGCTTGTTGCGTTCGATACGCTTAATGACGATCTGAGACGCCTAGCTTCACAGATAAGAAATGGAATGAGACGAAAGTAAAAAAAAAGGAAGTGCCGCACCATTTTTTTCTTGAGCGCCGCGTCAGCTTTTGCCTCTGCCTTAGCCTCCTTCTTAGCCGTGTCTTGCTCCAGCTTGGCTTGCGCCTCCAGGCTGAGCGTCCCAAGCTTGGCCTGGAGAGCCTCTGAAAGGATCCGGACGATCGGTTGTCAGGTGCGATGCGGACGCGATCACATACCCTCGGAGTAGAATCGGTCATATGAGTCCGGTTGCGCCTCGCGGAGCCATTCCTTGCACCGGGTCAAGCTGGACCCGAATTCGCAGTACTCTGGGGGGAAGCTGCAGACTGTGTGGGGTTAAGAAATGACTGAGGTGAGAATAGTAGGCGTACTTTCGCAATAGAGAACTTGGATGGGCTGGATCGCCTGAGGTTCTACTTGTTGGTCAGTCGAAGACATGTCGGGTGTGATTACATAACGGATGTATGTAGAAACTTTCATTGCAAGCGCTCATTCGACCGCATGTGCTCAAAATGCTTTGCGCGACTTATGAGCACAGCAACATCTTTGCTCTTGGTCGGCAAATACGTGATGCGGTTGTTAAGTCCAGTGCTTACTGTGCACATACACGAATTGTCGTCACCTCGAACCATGTATGTATCATATGCAGCATAATCATGTTGACTCAATCGCTAGCACTGCCAATGGCTGGATTCAGCGACATGCTGGGATGTATATTGCTACTCCGCAGATACTGAGCGCGTCATTTTCGAAAACAGTTGCCCAAGGTTATTCTGAGAGGATACTACGATGACTGCAACTATTTGGCATCGCAGTCTAACAGAAAAATTAAAAGAGTGGAAATTTGATGGGTGCTTATTAACCACGTCCAGACCTACTAAGAAACATTACTCGATATCCATCTGCATCGAATCGTCCCCTTTGACGTGCTTTGACCCATGCTTGTCATCGACCTTGGGGACAAGTATGGTTGGCGGTAGTTGTTGGAGTGCATGATCAGGTGAAGGGTACTGCGTTGAGGGTGGCGAGGGCGTGCGCTGCGCCGGTTGCTTCTTCGATCGCGAAGAGGGGTTAAGGAAGCCACACTTTGGGCAAACATATTCTACCCAGTGAATTAGTCAATCGAGGGCACCACAATAGGACTGGGAACCGACGCGTATCCTCCCACACGTTTTCTTTTACAAGCCCATTGTGAGCAAAACATTTCTGGCAGATGAGAGCATAGCGCGAGGCAGCAACGGGTGCAGATTGTTCGTCGTCGTCGCCAAGAATCGCATCGGCAAGCTTGTCATACCAGTGTTTGCGTGCCGCTTGAATGGGCTGTGGGGTTGCTAAAGGGGAAAATGAGTCAATATGGCCGCATTGAAGGAGAGGGCGGCACGAACGAGAGAGTTGCAACGCCGGGCCCCGTCCCTGTCCATTGGGCGTCTGAAGCTGTTGCGGAGGCAAAGAAGGAGGCCGCAGTACGGCCGGGGTCTGGGGTACGGAAGAAAGGGGCACGTTTCGAGGCCGCAGAGGCGTGGCCCCAGGGCTCGGAGGCGTCAGTTCATCGTACTTTTCAATGAGATTTCGCGTATTGTAGTAGTTTGTCTTTTTCTTGATGTCTTCGATCGTGTCGCGTTGTCTCTTGAGTACTTCCTTCAGTGTTCTTTCTGAACGCGAGGCGTGAATAAAGGGATAGGAGATGGTGGACGGATTGACGGACCTTCGCGATTGCCCTTCCAAGAATACCAAATCTGCATCATCCTCCGCGCAAACAGGATGCTGAAAGATTCGAGGGTGAGCTACCCGAGCGACGCATGTCAACCATGCCACGTACAGGACGGGCCCCACCAGCATACCCGCCGTCCCCACCCTCGAATCGTGCCACATCGACGGCAACGTCCGCGTATACCACAGAGTAACATAGGAAAACCACATGAAAAATGTCCCGAGCGTAAACTGTAGCGTCGTGCGTCGTTGGCGAAGACGGATCTCGGCGAGACGCGTCTGGCGGTTCTGCACATCGGCTGCGAGACCGGATAGGATGGTCTCATAGTCTTTGGAGGGACTCTGTTGGAAATGCGTTATCGAGTGCGTAGAGATGGATAGACGTGCGGACCTTTCGGAACCAACGGGTGAGGAAAGACATTGGCGTGGCTTAACGGAAGGAGTGAAGCAACGTCGCAATTCGACAAATTAGGTCATTGAGTGCCCCAACAGTGGAAAATCCCGAAGAACAAGCCTCTTACTTTCACCGGTACCTTGACGAAAGAAACTCATCTTACTCGGGCAACTTCTCCATTACTGCTAGGCCTGCTAGACTGTCCATGAAGAGGTTATATTTTATGGATTCGAGCGTCCTTTTCAGAATCACTTAATAATGCCGGGACTGCATGATCAATAATTGAATATTTGAGCAGGCAAGTAGGTACGTCTATACATGCAACGAACAGTGATACTTCTGACATGTCAAGTATCCGTGTAGGCTTGTACATTAAAGTTCACTTGATCATCGATCATGCCTTGCTCGGATTCGCGTGCAGCAAATCGAAAACCGTGGGTTTTTATTCGCATTAAGGGCGGAGCAGTGAGTGCTTCCGCCTAAAGTGACTATGCCCACAATTTCTCATCATCTGTCACGCTTTAAATTATGCATTCCGCAAAATTTATGGGCTTTTCGTTGACTCTCCTCGATGGGTTTCGTTAGTTTGATTAGGTAATCATTTGAGCTTGATAAGGAAATCTGATGAGTAGGAGTCGACATCGATATCGTCCTCTCACCGATGCCGCCATCAGCGTCCAAGCAGAAACGTCTTGCAGAAAAGGCTGCAAAGCAAGCAGCGAGACAAAGCGAAACAGCGACGTCGACGTCGACGCCTACCGGTTCCATCATCGGCAGCGCGGCCAACACTCCACTCACGAGTGTCTCTGCGGCCAACAGCACCGATGACCTGACTTCCATGGCGAAGCTCCAGATTGCGACCGAGAGGTGAGAATTTTGCATACGTATCATAGTTGGAAACTAGCCTGTCACGTAGGAGTGCCGCTGGAGTGCTGGTCTCTGATCCAAAAGGTCGAGATATCAAAATCGATTCCTACACACTCTCCTTCCATGGCCGCCTGCTCATCGAAGGTGCCGAGATATCTCTCAACTACGGTCAGCGCTATGGTCTCTTGGGCGAGAACGGCTCCGGAAAGGTGCGTGTCGCCAAATATATTGTCCCGTGCTGACTGTTCACGGCATTATAGTCGACGTTTCTCCAATCGATGGCGGAGCGCGATATTGAGATCCCCCCTCATATCGATATCTACCTCGTAAGAGGAGAAGCCGAGCCATCTGACGTGAATGCGGTAGATTTCATCATCGCTTCTGCGAAAGAAAAGGTCGCCAAACTCGAAAAACGAATTGAAGACCTATCTGTCGCCGATGACGTGGATGAAGCGGCCCTCGACGCCACATACGAGGAACTTGAAGAAATGGATCCGAGCACATTCGAAGTGAAAGCGGGGAGCATT
This sequence comes from Austroboletus cf. mucosus, assembly GCA_038093715.1. Lineage (NCBI taxonomy): Eukaryota > Fungi > Basidiomycota > Agaricomycetes > Boletales > Boletaceae > Austroboletus > Austroboletus cf. mucosus. The sequence goes on along the minus strand of JBBPST010000009.1, from coordinate 21,311 downwards.
CTCCATGGTCTGGGCTTCAGTCAAACCATGATGCAGAAACCGACCAGGGACATGAGTGGTGGATGGCGAATGAGAGTGGCTCTTGCCCGAGCTCTGTTCGTAAAACCCCATTTACTGCTGCTGGACGAGCCGACGAACCATCTTGATCTGGGCGCGGTCGTTTGGTTGGAGGCCTACCTCTCCACGTACAATCACATCCTCGTCATCACGTCTCACTCGCAAGACTTCATGGACTCCGTATGTACTAACATCATGGACCTGACGGTGAAGAAAAAGCTCGTGTACTACACGGGTAACTATACCACTTACGTTCGCACGAAGAAGGAGAACGAGGTGAACCAGATGAAGGCGTACAATAAACAACAGGAGGAAATCGCCCACATCAAAAAGTAAGGTGGTAATTGAATCCGCGATGATGATTCGTTTACATTTTCAATTAGATTCATTGCATCAGCTGGTACATACGCCAACCTTGTGAAACAAGCCAAATCAAAACAAAAGATTATCGACAAAATGGAAGCTGCAGGTCTTATTGAAAAGGTTGAAACTCCACGGCCCTTGCGTTTCCACTTCGAGGATATCCGCAAGCTCCCGCCTCCTATCATCGCTTTCAATGACGTTGCTTTCTCGTACTCGGGAAGACGGGAGGACTACTTGTACAAAAATCTCTCATTCGGCATAGAGTGAGTAGGATCCTTCCATCTAGGGGAGATCGTCGTTCACCCTGGATCTACAGTATGGATTCTCGTATCGCCATCCTTGGTGCAAACGGCGCAGGAAAATCTACCCTTCTCAACCTTATTACAAGCGCACTTCAGCCGTGCGAGGGAACGGTTTCTAAGCACGCCTCTCTCAAGCTAGCGAAGTACTCACAACATTCTGCCGATCAACTTCCGTATGACAAATCGCCAATCGAACACTTCCAGTCCATCTTCGCCGAGAAGTATCCTGAGAAAGATGGCCAGGTGACCCATTTCAACCTCCTAACTGCGCGGTTATCTCACGCTGTTCCCAAATACAGGCATGGCGGCAACAGCTCGGCAGATTTGGCCTATCAGGTGTACATCAAGTGTCTCCTATTAGACAGCTGTCAGACGGTCTGCGGAATCGGTGAGAACATTCATCTCAGAGAAATGACTGAATTGGACTTGATCCATTAAAACAGTGTCGTATTCGCACAGCTAGCTATGGAACATCCACACATACTGCTTCTTGGTACGTGGCATCATTATCTCGGCAATCTACGCCGACGCCCGTCCGATAGACGAACCCACGAACCATTTGGATATGGGTTCGATTGATGCCTTGGCTCTTGCCATCAAAGAGTTTGAAGGTGGTGTTGTGATCGTTTCCCATGATTTCCGTGCGTGTGCTGCGGCCTTATTACCTATTTCGTTTTCTTGCTAACATTCTTCTTTTCATGACTAGGTCTCATTTCGCAAGTCGCCGAGGATCTCTGGGAAGTCAAGGACAAGACGGTCCATAATCTCGCAAAGGAGGACATCACCATCGTTGACTACAAAAGGAACCTCGTTCAGCAGAGTAAGTCTTCCATGACAATTCCTGCACGCGCCTGACGTTAGTTTGCAGGTCAAGCAGCGCTCGAGAAGGCGAAGCTTATCAGCAAGCATGCAGTCAAGGGCAAGACATAATCACAATCAAGATTGGCGGGTCAGTGCTCGTATAACCATACCGGTCCATGTTGCCTGCTACAGCGCTCCACATCATCTCGAATTCCATTTCGCTCCACATTCATTGTTCGTTGCACGCGTACGTCTCTCTCCCATGTAGCTCCCGTTTTCTCTACGAATGTCACGATCGAATCACGCCCGTGCCACCGTGAGGTGCGTCTGATCTGTTGGAGCGGATCAACTCGGATCTCGACATGCACGCATGCATGCATGCACATGAAAAAGCCAACGGGTGGTCTGGCCCGACGGAACAGCTGAAAAGAGGAGACAATGCGCTCACCACGAGGTGTCGTTGTTCAAACCTAACTCAGTATGCGTGACAGGATGTCGGGGCGGCGGACGGGTTTATGTATACTTCACTGTCCGGAACAGTCCACGTACTAGGTCGTGTGCACAGCACGTAGCCTATTTTTTCCCTCTGCCTTTTGGGCATACGGTCTACGAGAAAGGACGGGAAGGACGGACGATGCCTGTTTCCTTGAGGTCGTTACCCCATGACAATATTTGGATGCCCACACAAGAAACAAGACGATGACTCGTCGACACTCGGGATTAAAGGCCACCTGGGGGCTCTATTCGCACCTTTTTTAATATTTTTAAAAAATAAGATGTCATCATGCAGGGGCTCTTGACTCCCGATCTCGTGCGCTGATACTTGGTACATTCTTTGATAGCATGTGGCACTTTTTCCTCCACTGGATTTTTCTTGTTGCACACTCAGAGATGCGGACGCGGACGTTCGCAATGAGTCTGAAATACCAGTTTCTGGATCAGCCTCGGAGACAAGAAGCGGTCATTAATTGCACCGCGACCCACGGAGTCGTATGGTCCTGGGCATGTGTATACATCCAAGGTAGCCGAGAAAGTGAGCACGCCTCCATGTCGACGAGACGAGGCGTGTTGCAACGTACGACGTACCAAACACCATCGCGTGAGGTCCATGCGCACAACCGGCGGGCTAACGGCTCTATTGCAATGGCACTGGAAACGAGGAAATCATCGCTCTCGCCGTATATGGTGAACGGTCACCATTGGCGCCCCCGGCTGACTCAGTGAGCGCGCGCGTTTTTTTTTTGTTCTTGCGAAGATGCCGGTATTCCGATCGGAGCAGAATTCGTAATGCCCGACCTGTCTCCGTGGAGTCCCCGAGGAAGTCTACACACACCAGAGATAAACAAGAGATTCGACGACGCATTCCTGACGTGCAGTTAAGAGGCCGCGGAAGTGCAACGTGACCGGTGACCTATTAATATTTCCTCGTCCCGCGTTCCTCGCACAAACGAGGACCGGTTCGGTCGCAAGAAAAGTTGCCTCGAATTCCCAAAAAGAGCGAATGAATGCAGTTGCGCAACAAAGAAGCACGTCATGATGTAGGAGGGACGAGAGGGGTGAGGTGGACTGGGATGTCGTACACCGTATGTAAATAAGACAGGATGACACTGTCTGACGGCGCACATCTGCATGCCCGACATAATAATAAGCACGGGGACCGCATTCAATGGCCTTATTTAGTTTTAAAGGCCGAGTCAAATCGCCTGGAAAGGTACTGTGAACGTTTTTCCGTTTTTCCGTCTTCTGATCTTTTTATTTTTTGCCATTCTCCGCGTGGAGAACGAGGGAATACGACCGTCTGTTGGGTCAAAAGAGCTCCAAAGGGATCTTGAGTGGACACCCACCACGTCATGATCCATGATCCATCACGGCTTCAGGAGTGGAGCAGATGCGGAGACATGTCATTACACCCTATACAATCGGCCTTCGTCGCATCATGTCAGCCCACGCCCACTACTTACCCACCAATATTTCGAGTACTCGAGCGGGAGCGCGCCACCTTGTAAGCTCCGATACATCGGGCGACGAAACTTTGAGAACAAGCGAGGTTCTTTATCTCCACCGAAACTTTAGGACGGCAACTTACCCTGTGGTCGATTAGCGATGACATACAACGTCGGGAGTCCGGGACGGTTAGAAGACCGAGTCGAAGTTGGGTATCAACCATTCAACGGTAGTCTTTAGAGTCCGTTCTACCTCCGAAACTGCTGAACCTGGCAATGGCTAAAAACGATCGCTGCTGCGCAATGTGCTTCCAAGCGCCACAGGTAGAAAAAGAAAGACGGACACCTCTTTGTTGAGCAAGGACAGCCACTCTGAGCAGCAATGCATTGTAGGGCGAGTCCAACGTATAGCCTGAAATTTACGGCCAACGCGTGTAAAGTCGCCAAGCGATGTAAGTTACGAACCGGTTAAATATAAAAACAAATTTTAAAGACTCGCACAGCCAGTGGTCGTCGAATTCTAGAAAGACGGTTAAGTAGTCGACGCCCATATCTTCGCAACGGTTGCTTCACTGCCACCCGCCAAGAGGTCGAGACGGCGCCTCTGAGTGCGATGTCGCGCGATGGAGTCTGAGGGCGTGGAAGTGCTGCATCAAAAAGGCAAGGCAACTTGTGGTCAAGTGCTGCGGGCTCCAAGTCAAAAACAGGTAAAGCCGGCTGAGTTCGTCCATAGACTAGACCGATTTTTCTAACCTCTTGAAAGGGACTCGAAGAGGGACAAAAAGTGCCGTAGTTACGAGATTTACAAGCCCATTTGCATCTTTTCTTCGCCGAACGTATAGCCGAGCCATCGTTTTATTGCGGCGGCGCTATAAAACGAAAGAAAGAAAAAGGGAAAATAATATAATTTGCTAGGGCTCCGAGTTTCCGCCGGCCCGGATCAGACGTCACCGTGGCTCATCGATCAAGCGCTGCATCGTAGGGACCTAGATCTTTATATTTACTAGCTCTTTGTCACGAAGAGGAAATTTTAAAAAGATGTTGCGTTTCAGCCCCAAATCCTCTTGCATGAGTGACGCGACCGGAACGTACCGCACAGGTCCTGCATAGGATGGATGAGCCATTAGCAAGGATGATGCGATAATCCGAGTAGCATCACTCATCGAAAAGGCGCTCATGATGGGATGTCGTACGCTTCAATACGTTCGATTGCGGCGCGAAAGAGGGGCCCTATGATAGTAGTCATGGAAATTTGATTCTCCCGAATTGTTACATTACAGTATTACAGGACGTGACAAAAGCTCAAGTCCTCTTTCGGATAAACCGATTTAGCCGCACGACTGACGGGTCTAGCCGTGCTCACTCGTACGTACATGAATGGTTGAAGTGCGTCCGTACACATCGCTCGTGTTTCACGACCGACCAGAAATCGAATCCTGTTTTCCTCGCACGGCGCGTTCCGTCCTCGAAGAACTTTTTTTTGTTGAGTCACTCTTCGACGAACTTTAGTTTCCGCAACCGAACGACTGACTTAGACTCCACATCAAACCCGCATTCATTCGTACGGCCCGATAACAGAGTAGAACCTCTCGACCATGCGCGTGCACTAGAATAGCGTGCCTCGCTTTCAAATCCTAGTTTTATATATACATAGTGCGTACGATAACGACCAACGTTGTCTAGAACTCTTTTTCAAAACGTACGGGACCGCGTGTCCGATTTTTTTCTTCGAAAAAAGAACCATCAATGATGGTTCGTAGAATTAGTTACTACTCCCTCTCAATGGTTCCGTGGATCAGGTACGACGATGCGGTTGCGTGAAACGAACGTCGACGAAAAGAAGTCCGAGCGATGCCGACCAACCCAACAGCGGTCAAGTCGAGGGACGAGACGTCGACGTCTCGACCACTATTCGCTTCGACGACGGATGATATATAAAAAAAATCAAAGGAATGACCACGTTTTTGGATCACGCTTCTTCCAAGTGGGCTTTATGTCGGACACGTGGTGTTCTCTGCGGTAACCTCCTTGACTGCAAACCCCACTTACTCTCCCCACACACATCGGATCCTCTCCGGTCTTCCCATCCAACCTCCTTCAAAGTAGTCTAGCGGTCCCTGGAGATCACCACGAGTCATCACACAAGGCTTTCTTTTCGGACCAGATCCTTCGGAAACAGCCCCACTCGCTCCCCGTGGCGCCGGCGCCACCCATCTCCGAAAGTAAAAAAGAAACGACGAGCATGTTTGAAGAAATAAAAAGAGGGACACATGGCATCATCGACCCGACCCGATAAGTAATTTGACAGGATCGGACTGTCAATCGGACTGACGTCGGCAATATGACACGCCCCCAAACAGACCCAGCTGTCAGACCGCTGTCCTCCTAAAAAGATCCCACGAACTTGTTGGTTGGGACTAGGTTAGGTTTGGTATTGCTCGTCTACGACGACCGCCGACGCTATTCAAAAGACCCGATCTGAAAAAAAGAAACGAAAAAAGCCCTCCACCCAATCGACATGTCGACATGTCTTCTCGCGCCCGGGTCACCCGCACCGTGATACGAGTCGTCCCGTACTCTGACAGAAAGCCACGTTCATACGGACGTTTCGTTTCCCTATTCAATCGCTCGGAACTTGCTGCCCGACGCAATGGAAGCTTGACTGGGAACACACGTCTCTGGATGCGTGCGTACGTGGGCGCCCCGCACATCGCGAGATTCTTAGCGACGCCAATCACGTACCAACGTCCAATTCCGCATCTTTCCCCGAGAGAAAATGAGACACCTGACTGAAAGATCGACCCAGGTGAAACAGTGCGTCAATCATCACGTCCAGCACGGGTACCCCAGCCCGCATGTCGTGGGAAAACGGGTCGATCCATTGAAAAGTACCGTTGTCGCCAAACTTTGCCTCGAGCGCTTGTCCTGCGCATATCTGGCAGCGTTCACGGCAGCCTGAATGTTTTCCCCTGTCGGTTTTGCCAAGATGGTCACAGCCCGACAAACGAGGCAGTGCTACGTCTCTTTCTCCTTTCCTTCCCTGGCGCGTCTCGTGGCTGACGCAAACCTTGTCCTTGCAGTGCTTCATAGGCACGGCACGCCCTCCCTTGGCCCACTCTTTCTCGCCGCTCCCGAGAGAACAGACACTTCGAACCCAAGACGTCAAAATGAATGGAGAAGAGATGGCACGTGCCGGTCGGACACGCCCAATACATGCACAACGTGACGGAGTGGTGATTTTTTCTTTTGCCTCTTGAGACCTAATTGCAATTGCATTTTTTCCCCTGTTTGTGGTCTTATCATGACGGCATGCGGCACCGCATTACCGGCCTTCTTTCCCCCCCTTCCAAGTTCCTCGTTTCTTGGGCTCCAACGAAACGTCATAGTCACAGGAAATAATCTGCGGGCGGACGCTTGGCAGGAATGGATCGCACATCCTGTACAGTACGAACAAGAGAGGAAGACATGAGCGTGATGACAACCACCATCAGAAAATAATTGGATTGAAAAATTACGCAACAATAACCCCTCCGCGCGCAGCCCCCGCATATCGCCTTTTGGGGGATACGAGTGGCGTCGCGGAGGCGAGGCAAAACGATGAATGACATAAAAACGGCTCCATCTCAAAGGAAAACCGCAGACATACCGAAGGCGCGTGCGAAAACACCTTGTATTCTTGTGCGAGATGATCGTCGAGTTCGAGAATCGAAGCAACATTGCCGCACCTAGAAAGAGACGTGAAAAAGTGAGAGTGGGAAAAAAGGGAAAGAGGTGAGGTATGTTGGTACCGTCCATCACGCACGATGGAACCGGAAATTGTCCACGACCGACCGTTCGATCACAATAAAGGGGGGCAACTCGCGTGCCAACGGAGGCGCAACACATATGAACCATTGGAAGCAATAGCACGCACCGATAACAATAGTTGGGTGCGCTCCACACGGTCACGATAGTACCATCAAACATGAGTTTATAGCCTTCCATCGCAAGCTGATGGGCGCGCGCAATGAGGTCAATCGCGTTATGATGCGCAAACGTCTTGGTAATGTCTGCGCCGAAGAGGAATCCGGCGCCCCGCGGAGATAGACCCCATCCGGAGATGTCTGCCCGTCGTTTCCCGCCCCCATACACGAGCGACGACCGACTGTGAGCAAGCGAATTGGGTCACATACAGTGGTGAGACCTTACCGTCCGGATCTGACCAGAGTAGATCACACATGGGCCCATCGTGAGGCACCTCTTGCTTACGATCGATGGCACGGATCTACGCAAAAAAAGGCAGTGATTTCAGCTGAAGTTGAACTTTGTCTGCACATTGCGTGTTCCGGATTTCACCCGAAAAAGCAAAAAAGCAAAAGAGAGTAAATGACTGAAATCACACACTTGATCAATGGACTGCAGGTTAGGACTCAGCCCGCCATGCACGCAAAACACCCGGCCGTCCACGATCGCACCAAGCGCGAGGTAGTCAAACACCTCGCAACACCACCTCCACACGTTCGTGCTCCCATACTTGCGCTGACACTCGTCGTAAAACCCGTACACCTGTGTGATCTGCCTTGATTCATGGTTCCCCCGGATGAGCGTGATGCGTTCTGGATACCGCACTTTGAGAGCGAGAAGGAGCAGAAACGTTTCGACGCTGTAAAAGCCTCGGTCGACAAAATCGCCTGTCGGAGGCGTAGGGATCCCATCCATGACGAAACGAAGGAAACGCACCCATAAAGAGGTAATTCGTACCGGGACAAAACCCGCCCACTTTGAACAACTCCATCAGATCATAAAACTGGCCGTGAATGTCGCCGCATATCTACACGGGAGACGCGTGGGCGGCTTCGTCGCAGTGGTAAAAGCAGTCGTGCGCACCGTCACGGGCGAGTCCACGGACTGAACGTTGGCTTCCTCGATGAGGATCTCACGGGCCTTGAAGCAGAGTCTCTTGACCTGTTCCTCGGATATTGGCTCGCAGCGTGTGAGCTGTTCAATTTGCCTATTTCAAGTCGTGTCGATGTGATACGGACCGACGGGGAGATGTTAATTTTTTTTTGAAAGCAAGGTAGGCGGGGCCAACGAATTGATCGGAGTGATGGGGCGGATATAAATGAGGAAAAGGGGGTGTGCATCAAAAGGCGTGTATAACACACCTGTCGAGGTCGCTGGGCATGGGTCTGGAAGGAAAGAGATAGGGCGCTGACTTAGTTTGGAGTAATAGTGAGGTACAGTAGTAGTGTGGCACTGCACTGCCCCCAGCTGCCTTGTCGCTTCCCTTCTCGGCCCGTGAAATGATCGACCAGCGACTGGTCTGCCTCACCACCATCACTCAAATCTAATCGTACCACAGGCTCTCACACACAAGCCCCATCCATGGCAGCAACAATGTGTATAAACAACAATGTACAGTATCATGCGGTTGGTTTATTGACTATACGGTATATCCTTCAATAGTGTGTAGACCATCGGACAAAGAAAACGCCCCGGTCGTGCAAAATGATACAAAGAGAGACAGGGAGAGAGAAGGACCGATTCCACGAGATGCAAACGAAAAAGAGAGCACAACAAAACACAAAGAGGAGAGACAAGGTTTGCACGCCCACTAAGATCTAGTTCGCAATAGCCCATCAAGTTTCCAAGTCTGGTTGAGCGACATGTGCGGTGCATGGTACGGGTAGCTGTGTACAGATGAGTGTATGTATGAGGTTGACAGCGGCGTTGGGGGAATGCTCGAAACGGGAGAATGCTGTACATGCGAAACACGCATATCACCACGGATTACCCGCTCGTCCTGGATCGGAGCGAGGATAGGAGGTGGGGATTCGTATCTCGGCAGGCTTTGCTGTGGTAACATCGAGTGGTTGTAGCTCTGGTGGATCATATGGCTTTGGGAAGACACATAACCGTTGGTTAGTCCCGAGTGATCGGGCACGGAGTCGATGGCGTGGTACGCGGCATCATGCCTTTCGTCCTGGTAGGTTGAGTAGCTGGGCGTGGGGGGCCCAGAGGCTTGGGAATGGGGGGAAACCGAGTGACCCGAGTCCGGGGAAGGCGAGCTGACCACATGGTAGTGGTTCGGGTACGACTGCGGATGTGAGAGGTGGGAAATAGACAGACGAGAGGAGACGGAGGACAGATGGGCAGATGAGGGGGGGGAGTGATCGTGCAGATTGTCGAGAGAGGGGTGATGTAATGCCGTGGATTGGAGGCGCGGCAAAGGGGATTTTTCGCTGTACGAATAATCATACGAATGGTCGACCGGCGCCGCCGCCGAGGGGTGCGAGGTCGGGGAGACGTAGCTGTAGTTAGAATGCTGAGAAGACTCGGCGTAGGCGGGTGGACTGTCGCTGTAGTGGGACTGGAGAGGGGACGGTTGCGAAGCGATATGCCCATTTGAAAGTGCCTGGGAATGTGGCTGCACCATAGGATAGGCGGGAGTGGGCGAACGACTAGAGCTGCTCCCAGAGTGCATGCTATCGTTGTACACGGGTACATGTGAGACAGGAAAAGCTTGTACAAGTGCGGGGGGGGAGTCGGGGGGCGGGGGGATGATGGCGTGTTCCAGGGCGGGGGGATCGGTGGGGGGGTCGCTCGCAATGCGTTCGGAGAGGATGGCCGAGGATGACCGAGAATTTTTTGGACCGTTGGCGCCGACGGCACGGGCTATCGCCGCGCGGGTTGCAGAGCTGGAGCTCCTGCGTGAGCCCGGGGAGAGATGGATGCGGTAGCTGGAAGGAGCGGGTGAGTAGTGATACGGTAAGGGAGATCGGGACATACTGCTGCTGGAGGTTGTCCTGCCTGGAGCAACGGGTTTCGCAGCCGGGGAAAGGACATTTGTGGTTGCGCTCGCCGGTGTGCACACGGAGATGGCGGGCGAGGTGGCCGCTGGTGGTGAAGCCACGTTCGCAGGTGGGGCATACGTGCTTTTTCTTCGGGGGCTGCTGTGCGGGCGGTGAGGAGGACGGAGGGGACTGAGACGAAGAGTCGGAGAAAGGATAAGAATGCGGGTAGAGTGCGTCATGTTTAGCGGAGTGACGGGGCATCAGGCTGACAAGACAGAGGAGGAGTGCAGGGACGGGATTAAGCCTTGCGGAGAAAGACAAGTCGGAGGTGGTTTATGAGGAAGCACCTGTCAAGGCAGTACGGAAAAAATACGTAACAGGTTAAATGCAGGTGAAAATACACGAAATAAATGGGGTCTAGTTGCAAAAGAGCGTCCGTAATATAATCCAGTTTCGGACCCTGAAATCTGCCAGTCTCAATTAGGCCTGCATTTTGGCTTTTCCCCGTTATCTGGATCTCGTCGCCATCTCCCGGCACATGCCGTTCTCTCCGGGTGCGCAAATATAATTTCGGCGCGGAACCTTTTTGCGCCATTCCAACGAGGCTTCTCCCAATGTGAACTCCTCCCCTCGGCCGATTTCCACGCCCGTACACGTGACCCCCCTCCAACCCCCTCATCGCCCCGCTCGCTCCCCCCGAGCGCCATGGCGGCGAATGTAATTGTGCGCCATCGTCCTCCGTGCGATTTTCATCCGGCTTGGATCAGGCACCCAGCCCAGCACACCGGGCTCCCCCCCTTTTTCGGTGCCGTCTAGACGTAAACAACGTGCGATCATCATTTGTCCTCCTTCAATCGGCATTGACAGTACGACATCTCGTGATCACTTGATGGCGATGCCCACCGATCCCAATATTCACCCCGTCTTTCAGCCTTCTTACCATGGAAACCAACGCACTCTTAGAATCTCTCCTCCCAGCCAGGCCTACTCCACCACTCCAAACTTATATCCGTCGCTGACCCTCTCCAACTCCGCTTCTCTCCACGTCCAGATCACCGCTCTTCCCAAGATCGGCTTTCTCGCTGAGCTCACCCACACTGAATGCGTGTTTCCCCCTGTCCCCCTTTTTGGTTACTCCCAGATGGGAAAAAATCCACGTCGCTTGTGTGACATAATCGTCTCGCCTATTTGTTCTAGTCGTCGACAGGCAGACGGCGTTCTCAAACTCTTTTTCTCCCACACCCAACTGTCTGCCATGTCGTGGGCACGTTCACACCCCGCCTCTTTTTCATCAGCCTCGATCAACGTTGTGTATAGTGAACTTTAATCTGGCTTTCTTGTCACATATTCTTGCCCAACCCAGTATAGCCTCCCCCCGCGTGCGGTGGGCCTCGATTGCACTTCGCCCGTCCGCAGTTATCTCATTCGAAGAAAAAACACCTCCTACACGCCTTCCTCACTGCTATCGAGTAATCTTGCATGTCGACGATAGCGTGATTCTCCTCGAGATCGCCCGTGCCAGTACGGTATCAGTGCAACCCTGAAGGAGTTAAGCTACGTTACTCTTGGTACCTGTTCCTCCAATATTGCTTTCAGCTTTCCCCATAACCCACATTTCCGCGCTCCTCTTCACATGCGTCCGGTGCCAACTTCCATGTATGAACACAACCGGCTCCACGCCGGATGAACCAACATGGACGTGCCGGAACGAAGACAATTATGAAACTTGTATTTTTTTTTTCCCTGTATTGAAGTTGGTTGCGGGGCCGCTTGGCGGCAACGGCAAAATTGCGTTGACGGAAGCCTACTAAGGGTCCGGAGCCAAACTTCATTCTCTTTGACTAACCGTTCGAACATAGCAAAATACTTTTTTTTTCCTCCTCGATTGCGGCATCGTTGCATGAAGGAAGGGGGGAACCATGCCGACATATGGGGCCTTGTTACGACCAACGATCATCGCTACCAAACATGAGATAGCTGCTAGGTGTTGTCACCGCGGGCGCTTCCGAACACTGTGCCATGGAGCCGGGTTGCAGGAGAGTCGCGACTCGTATACAGTAGTCAGAGGGAACACGCCACGCAGCCACTTGGTCCCAAAGTGGCGGGGGCGAGAAGAATCACGGGCGGCGCTAGACCAGCCACGTCGTTGCGAGCAGAGGTAGAAAGAAAGAAAAGGTGATATGGACGGACGAAAGGGCAACGAAATCAACGCCCTTTCCTTGTGACAATGCCAATCGCATAGCGATCGTCGAGACGCAGGTCGATTTCAAGAAGGAACTGACGGCAGTAGATCACATGATCTCCTACTCGCTGAATCTGAGATCCACGTTGTCGTTGCCGTATCGCACCTGGGCTGCGTACTCTGCGAGTCTCACACTCGAGTCCTTGTGCGATGCCGTTCGCGTTGCCTTATCGCACGAGTGGCGACAAGGCGCTTCTTTACGCAATGTACGACAGCTTTTCCTGCGCTCTATATGCCCACCGGAAGAATAGCAAGGGACGCGATCGAGACTCGACAACGTGACCGAGATGAGGTATATGCGGATGCAATTTCTTTTTCTTCTCGTCCTTCTTCGTGCATAAAGTATCATGTTCTCTAGAAAACCAAATTATATGTATATATATATATATATATATATAGTCGACTTAGTGGCCACCAATGTCGCATCGAAAGGGCATGGTCTATTTGCATTGATGGAGGACGAGGTAGCGTTTTGGGTTCTTCGGAGTGGTAGCACATGCGAAACCTTGGTTGACGTGTTCCTGCGGCAGGCCAACGTTTTGATTGCGTCTCGCGATATTACGCCGTTTCGATAGCATGTCATTCTTCCCCGACGGCTCGAGATTTGGGGTAGCATCGATCGAGAACCGCTCGCGAGAGAAAAACTTTGTCGGAAGGGAGGAACAAGGCACCCGCTACACGTCGACATTCGTGCATCCCAGGGGGCTGTGTTTTCCCCACCTGAAGTCAATTAATCAAAGAAGAGGTGAGCAAACCTTCAACGAGTCGCCGTTAAACGTTCACCTTTTCCAGTGGAAAACACGATCCCGGGGGTTCGACTGACGTGAAAATGCATGCTGGCATGCAGTCGTTGCGGCGCAACGGCATCCAAAGCATAAATCCCTATCTCGCATAGCATTCGTGTCATGAAAAAGAGCCTACTCGACATGTTACATGGGAAATTGGAGCAAATACGGTAGAACAGGGAAAGTGAACGCGCGAGGGCTTGACATCGTGGTATCATATCAGCTCCCAATCGACTTCCCCACTTGAAAATCGTTGGTCCAAGCGTGCGGGGCTTCATGTTATGCATTATGACACCCGATGTCGCTCGACGTCCAGACTAACCCTTGCCCCTCGTACCCAACTCGCCACATACAGAATCGATCAGAATATGCGAATAGGCTTGCCCATGGTGCTCTTGATGTGGAGAGACTTAACATTTTGCCAGTTTTTCTTTAGGAGTGAGACCAAGAAGTTTATGCCTGAGAACGGGGAGGACACGTAAAAATCGAAAATCAGAAGGTCACGTCAGTGACTACGTACTGAGCATAACGTTCCCTAGCACTTGGTCGTCTGTCATCTGGATATGTCCGACGGCAACGCCCAGACAAAGCACTTTTTTAAGTTGGAATTTGATAGTCGAGCGGACTTCGATGAGCTTATTGGACAGATCTTCGGAATGAGAAACGGGGGTTGGGAACTTTCCGGCTGTACAAGGAATTCTCCGTGAGCATGTGTACATCTGGGTGCAAGCGCCGCTGGCATTTAAAAGGGATTGACGAGCGCACCTTTGGAAAGACCAGGACCGAGAAGGCGTGGAATTTGTTTGATAAGGGCCTCGGAAGCCAGGAAAGCGTCATGCTTTTTGGCGAGCTTCTTTACAAGCTTCTTGTTCTTGTTGAGCCTGCGTGGAGGAAGTTATATGCGTAGGTGCAATACAATCGGAACGCCTACTTTTTCAAGTCATCGACGGACATGTATTCGAGGTCGATCTGCTTAGCACGATCGATGTCGGCGGCGTCTGCGAGAATGCAAATGGACATGCGAGGACGAGGAATATTAGGCAGTCTGGGAACGTTGTGATCAAGGTTGCGTGGGACGAGATGGTCGCATACTTTACGGTTCCAGAGAAACGTTTGTCTCTCTGAGGGTCATAGTTCTTGAGGCCGATTTGGAGCTCGATCGTCTCAACAAAGTTGCGCCGTTTCTCGTCGGTGGACGCAGCCAAGAGCTCTTTAACGGAGCCCCGCACGCTTGACACTGAGAGCTTGCTTCCGCTGCAGCAAAATCAACGGTGAGGAGAAGAAGGGCGTCGGCGAGCGCACCTCATGCTTTTGTTGGTGGATTGGGAGGATACACAAAATTAAGGTTTGGGTGGCTAAGACACATATACAGTGTGACATGTCACGCCCGCCCAAATTGAGATATAATCACGTGACCCTCTGGCGTGACGCCTGTACGGTCGCTGGGAATGGTTTTGGGATCTCCTCCTCCGTCGCTGCCACCCGCGACAATATGTCTCACCCGTGGCCGATGGGTCCTGGCATAATGTAACGTGGCGCATCACCTGCCCGTGTACCGTGACTGACCCCTTCTTCAGAGACTCTCCCTCCGAATCCGAATCCGCCTCTCTCTCACCGCGCACTGCACTCCTCTCTCCGTCCTATGACGATGACGTCCCAGACCTCCCCCACCGCGTACCACGCGGACCTGGCTCCAAATTCCGCCACGAGCGCGAACGCGCCCACTCCACCACGTCCCAGCGCGACCTCCTCCGCCTCCTCGTCACCGAGGAATACGAGTCCAAGCAGATGCGCAAGCTCCTCTACACTGCGTTCGACAGGCTCGAGCGCGAGACCAGTCGCGCAGAGGCAGCGGAGGCAGCGAGAGACGATACCCTCCAGCGCGCCCGCGCGATCAATGAGGCAAGGGTCGCAGCACAGCAGCAAACAGTGCGCGCCCAGGAAGAGCTCAAGCTATACAAGCTCCAGCTCGACAATGCGCAAAAGGAGATTTTGCGCGCTCAGGATGTGCTCAAGGCCATTGAGGCGCAGCGCGACGAGGCAGAGGTGGCTGCGGTCTCGGCCCGTTCCAAGGCTAGGCGATTAAACGAGGAGCGTCTGATAGACTTGGCGAGGGAGGAGGGCCGTCGGTTGGGTTTCGAAGAGGGGGTCCGAAGGGGGCGGAAGATGGGCCATAGAGAGGCGACGTATACCGCGGAGATGGAAGACCGGCGTGAGGAGCTGCGCGAGATGGCTTCCGCCGTCGTTGACAGGTTGCTCGAAACGCGCGAGGAACCGGAACAAATCGAAGTTTTGCAGGAACCAACCCCCATCCCCCCGCCTTCGAGTACAAGGACCGCTCCCGAGGTGTTCCGCGTCGAGACGCCTATCAACTCGTCGCTCGAAAACCAGCGGTCGAGCAGGAATAGTTCCTCAGAGACTATCGGCCGAAGTATGCTCAGGCATGATGAACGAGAGGTCCTTGCCACGCCGACCTCGGTCGAACCGCGCATCATCCCTCCTAGCATCACGTCGATACCCACGTCCTCCACCCCGACGCCTAGACCACCACCTGTCGATCAACCGTTCGGCCGCCCCACCTCGGTGCACAACTCGCCCCCGAGCGTGCGTCATTCTGAAATACACGTCCTTCCGGACGGGTACATCCCAACCGCGGACTCACACCACAACATCTCGCTTCCACCTCCACACGGATTACAACGCAACGTCCCCTCGCCGACGCCTTCTCAGAGAACACTGGGACCTGAGAGGCGCCAGAGTCGCGAGTCCTTGTATGATAATTACCCACCTCCACGTCGAGGTTCTCCCGATGACTCGCTTGCCTCTGGGAAACAATCAGCTACGTCAACGATATCTCAGCTTGATATCGTTGGCTTACCCAGTGGCAGACACCGAGATCGATTCGAGGGTTTGAGCGTCATTCATGAAGACGGTAGCATGCGATCCGAACGGATGACAGATTATTCGCAGACGATCGGATCCGCGTCTCAGACAGGACGGCATTCGTTCCGAGAGATGCGAAGCAGTGACACACTACGTCAAGACAGGGAAGCCAAACAACAGATGGCAGATGAACTACGGTATTCCGACCCTTCAGAAGCCGAACAATGGAGACGACAATATGAAAGCGTACGTATCCAGCTCAATTCACACTTTCTCGTCAACCGACGCTCATAATCTATCGTGCGCCTTTTTGGTGGCGATGCCAGTCGCGTTCTCAACCTCACCGCGAGGGTCCACCAAGACATCGCCCCCCTCAGATTACCGTGCCTACACCTTTATCTCCTCCGCGAGTGTTACAGCAACCGGATGCACGGCACCGACGATCGACGTCTGAGCGTCAGGGTCGGTCAGAAACGCGGGGTGAATACAGAGACGAACACAGGCCACGTTCGTCTGACAGTTCGGTACCTGAGATCAACATCGAGCCTCCGGTGATGCCTTGTTCTTCAGATTGAGGCATGTGCTGATTAATGACAACAGTCTGGCCCACCGTCTGACGCACCGTCGAGAGGGCGCAACGGTCCTCCTGCGAGCGACCTCTTGAGCCCCGATCATGCCAACCATCCGCTCCCGCCCCCGTCAGCGCCTGTGCGTCCCCCGTCTGAGGGACGCAGCTCGCCCGTGATCCCTCCGTCGCTCGTCCCTGGTTCTCCATTTCAGGCGCACTTGGCAGGGCAGGTCCAAGACGTGTCGCCTGGGGGCCAGGGGTTCTTTTCGTCGCCGTGGGAGAGTGATATCAAACCGACAAGTGGGAGTGGCAGCGCTGCGCCCGAGCGCTACGTGGTTCTGCAGAGGACGCTCTCTGAACGGGAGAGGGAGAAGGAACGAGAACGAGGGTCATCGAGGACACCTATCTCGTTTTATGCTTCGTCGCCGGTCCCAGCTGGTGTCACTTACCCCGCGCCTCCCATCTCGCGTTCTGCGACGTACAGTGCGGCGTATACGCAGAGCAACCCCTCGGTCACATCTGATGGAGGTGGAGGTGTGCGCCGGCGGCGTGACAGTCTGAGCGCGTCGACTGGGATGACGCCCGCAAAGGGTAAGCCGGTCGCCATCGCGGGGAGCACCGAGAGCGGTGGGAGCGCGGGCGTACGTGTACCAAGGAGGCAATCGACTGCGTCCTTGGGCTCGCGGGCGGGGTACTCGAGGTATGACCCGAGCATGTACAACGACCCAGCGTATTTGGCGAGCAATGATTCGTTGGGGGATGGAGAGCCGGTGAGGCCAGTGAGAGTGCGTGAACCGCCGGCGTCACCGGGGTATATGTTTGCGGGGTTGAGGCCATAGATACATTTAGCGATCATGTAAATACATACCATCACTAATGCCCAGTGAAAACTAGCCATGTCCGAGCATGCTAGGAGCTGACGACACATGTACTACACGTAGAAGCATGTATTATACTACCTAGATTTTGTAAATCAGTCAGGACTAACCCCAGTCAAACCATACTACAACATACACCCAGGTGCTGAAAATATGGGCTCCATGTTTTTTTAGGGTCATGCATCTCATACCCATCTAGGGCGCCCCAGATGCCATAGCATTAGACACGACCACTACCACAAGATCGACCCTTGCAGACGCGAATGCGTCCGAGCTGTTCAAGCAAAACATACAAATCACCATGGAGCACGTCGCACACGTGAACACGATTGCATGGAGCGCGTCCAGTGGCATGTAAGTCTCGCACACGCACCCTGTTCTCTGCGAGGTGCTCATGTCTACATTATCCTAGACAGAATGCGTACCAGGCTGGCATCACACCAGCACACACAAAGGTCTTTCTGCGCCAGTTCGAGCGTAGTATTCTGTGTACTGACTCTCCTCTCCCTTCAGCAGATCTGGCAGCGCTCGGTCAAGCCCTACCATGCACTCGCGGACCTGCTCCGCCAACCCAGCGTTGGGGCGTACCCACTTTTCGAGTCCGTGTCTTTACCTGCGCAAAACGGAACGAGCCAGAGTGGGCCGCCTACAGAACAATAATTCATCGCAGACACGATGCGTGGCGTACAAAAGTTGTACGACGAGTTCAAACGGATCCAGGATAGCAGTGCGGTCGTGGCCAATCTGTTGGCTGTTCAAGAAAGCGCTGGACGACCCAAGGCGTAATTGCGATCCCTCCAGGACTCCGGGTATAGACAGATCAACGTCGTAAGTAGGGTAAATGTACACAAGGCTATACGCCCCATCATTCATTCTAATGAAGAGTTTATGTTGAATATAGGCTTTCGTTTGAGTCTGTCCTCGTTATGATTTGAATACAAGAACAAAGATTACATAGCAGTGTCCAACGGCCCGTTGTTGCATGCATTTCAGAAAGTATGTACCATATACTTGTATTTACCCAGCACCATTTTTAATGCGTAGCATATCAGAACACATTTTCCAGCGCGTCAGTTGGTTACAATGATGGTGTTGGCAACGCACACCACCTGTGGTACTAATATGAGCATCCTTTTTCATTTTAGCGATAAGATGAAAAAATCTGACCTCGCCAGGGAAGATATTCCCGCAGTCGTTGTCAATATTCGGGTTGTTCGCAAAGAACGTAGCCGATGTAATGTGGAACCGCCCCTCGATGCCAGGGCATGTGTCACTAGTTTGAATAATGTACGTGTTTTGGCAAACTGGGTCTTTGATAGCAAGACAGATGATCTGTAAACGACTTAGCGACCTCATCAAGCGCGCACGGTATTAATGCCTCACCCCTCCTGAGACGAGATTGGAACAATCCGAGTTAAGCCAAGGGTTCACCACCGAGAGTGAGATCCTAGGATATATGACACTGACGACGACATACCTGGGAAGGCGGTCATAGCAGCGAGAACAACAGTGGCGAAGAGACCAAACATGTTGAACGATGAGGATGTGAAGGAGATGTGAATAGTCAGACGAAACTGGGTTTTTCTCTGTAAAACGGGACGGCTTTTAAACCTTTTCGACAGCCACCTTTCTTTGATGGTAGTAACACACAAGTGGTAATTGCACATGTCGATAATGCTCCACGCGGACTAGAGAGTGTGGAGACGAAACGGAGCGCAGGGACGCGGTAGTGACTCAATTCACGGTTGTAATCTAGACACTAAGCCCCCCCCCCATCTTGTCAGTCCCAGTGAATACAAAACGACATGTATGTGCGATGCGCGCACCTTTTGATCGCATGGTTTTCCAGAACTCTTCTCAAAAGGCTGACGCTCAGTTGTTAATCGTTCGAAATTGGATTATTGTTGGACATCACTAAAGCAGATTTGCAAGAGGATGTTGATTTCGGCAATGACAACTGACAAGGGAGAGATCGGCCTGCAAGAACATACGTTCGGATGACTACTTTGGTCCAAAGTGGCGGTATCGGGTGCTACGAGCTTCGAGTAGTCGTCTTGGCACTATCGCCTCCCTTTCCTCCGAGGTCCGAGATCTATCACCAGCCTCTTTGTACACATCTAGTGGCCAACCTCATCAACTATATTCGCACCTTCAGCTTTTTAATGACGCTGTATGCACTTGAAAATAGTTTGCGTGACATCCTGGCCACTTGGGGTAGGGGACTTATTCCGAGGACCCGATGTCTTAGTTGAAACACGGCATTTGTCAAGCCATTGACTTGGAGGGAGGCAACAGGGGAAAATGCTGCGGGCTGCTGCGCCGTTGCCATTGATTTGTTTGGGACTGCTAATTCTACCTGGTTTTGGAATTCCATTAGGGTTCGGGGCAGGTCTTGGTAAAGAAATCTATTAAATATCATGCAAAACCGACTTATTCTGGTTTACACGGGGCCAAGTGCAACCATTCATTTTCACGTAATTCACGCATCTCGCATGTCAAACCTAAGTTTTGAGGGCTAGAGGAACGAGCACAAATTCTCACACCAACTTCCCTAGCTGAACCAGTATCTTGTAGTTCAACATCCTGGCACATTTGCACAATGAAAACGAATTGTTTGTTGGAAAACACACTACAAAAAGAAACCATGTATTTCTCATACGTCGTAGGCAGGTTCAAGTTAGTGTATCTGACTCTTGGTAAAGTATTGAGTCAACTCGTTTACCATGTACTCGTCATCCTCTACTAAAATCTTTTTCCTGTCGAGATTCTTCCGCAACCGTTTGATGCCCTCGGTATTGACGCAAATGGGATATCTCGCTTCTCCTTTCTTTCCAGACCAATCAAAATCGACAAACATGTAGTTCTTGTCCGTCTTGGACACCATGACGTTCACATCGCGAATGTCACCGTGGACAAACTCAGCCTGATGGAATTTCGCGATCGTGTTCGATAGGTCATTGAAAGCGGCTCGAGGCAAGGGATTACTTTGATATACGTCGAGGGTCTCGAAATGGTCTAGTGCATCAACGACGACCATGATCCATCCGCCCGGGATTTCTTCGAGTCCTCGCAATGCTGGTGCATGGCCCAAACCAGACATACAATCGTGAGCTTCCCTGGAATAGGACCGACAGAATTTGATGCAGATTCGTTCTCGGCTCTCCACTTCGGTTCCGAAAAAGACGAACTTCCGTTGGAACAGCATCTTCTCGTAGGTGAACTTTATTGTTTTCTTGTGTTTTCCGTGACCGGTAGCATGTTTGATACGGGAATAGTTGTTCGCGTTCCTCAGATTTAGGCGAAAACTCATAAGGAGTCAAAATACCGAGTTCAGATGGAGGTTCTGCAGAACATTCGGCTTCAGCAGACAAAGGCTCGGCCTCCGACGGGGCTCGACCTTCGGACATGAGTCGGGCTTGAGATCGAGTCGTAACTCCCTCATACACGGTATCCAAACGCTGTGAGCCTTTGGAAGGGGGTGAAACCTTTGAAGATGAGGATGTAATTCGGGGGTAAGTCGGAGGCCGGCTCGGTTCTGAAAAGTTTTCATAGTAGCTTTCGAGCCTGCGGACTACTCTTCGGAAGGCCGCAAAATAACACGCCAGAGTTGAAATACCATCCTCATAGCACAGGTGGGAATTGAAATCAAAAGATATTAGCTTCACTGCCGTTGGTCGCACGTTCCACGTTGCAAAGCCGAACTCGATGCTGGTTCC
>JBBPST010000008.1:0-72822 GCA_038093715.1 Austroboletus cf. mucosus | reverse complement strand
CACAAGAGCAAGAAGGAGAGACGGAAGAGATCTCGATCACCCGCAACCAGTTCCTCGGACTCGGACTCAGGGTCTGATCGAAAGCGACACAAGAAAAAGAAACATCGCTCTCGCGAAGAAAAAGAGCACAGGCGGAAAGAAAAGAAAGATAAAAAGGTGCCGTTTTTATTCTCCCATACCGCAACATTCGGGCTGACTGGCCCACAGAAGAAAAAACACGCGGCTGGGAGCTCGGGTGCGCACTGGGGGAAATATGGGATCATCAGCGACTCTGAGTGGGTGTGCATTTCTGATACAGTATTCGAGCTGACGCAGTTTTGCTAGTTTCTACAACAAAACGCAGGAATTCAGAATCTGGCTACTCGAAGAACGGAAGCTCAACCCAGAGGCTCTATCCAAAGACCAAGAACGAAAGGAATTTGCCGTGTTCGTGGAGGACTATAATACAGGTATTGGTCCGTCCTCATCATGCGTGCTGGTGATCTGAAGGGATTTACTACCAGCCACTCTACCCCACGAAAAGTACTATCACATGGAAGTGTATGAACGCCGGATGTCCTCCTTGAGGTCGGGAGAATTTGTTCCTCCCCCAGAAGACATGTATGATCCCGTAGCGGATATGAAAGCACATGCCACGAGACACAAGAAGGCTGGCGCTGATCAAGATAGTTACATGTCTCGAGAGCAACTGATGGAACTGCGCAAGGTACAAAACGAGAGGGTTGAGGTGCGGCTTCCTTCCTGTTCTCACTGCATGCTTATCCATGTTACAAACCGACCGTAGATTGGACGGATGAAGCGATTAGGAATGGAGGTGAAACAAAACATGGGCGTCAGGATGGACGGCAGCATGTTTGATGGATAGATTCTCGAATACGATTTCTTGATTATTCGGACCATCTCGTATCTTGGATTCTGTATGTAATACCGAACCTGAAATGACATGCGCACATCGCGAGTTGTCCACGCACGACGGCAAACTCGTGTCTGCCGGCAACTGTGTGGTGACTGCCGAGCTCGAACTTTTCAACATTTGACGTTCATCATGCTGGATATCTTGCTCCTGGGTGCTACGGGTAAATGCAATTCCTCGCTCTTGGTTGCTGCGCTGACGCCGTGTCAACGTAAAGGTTATACTGGTCGCTTGATTGCACGCTACCTAGCGACCCACCCACAACGAACCGCATTCTCATTCGGGTTGGCTGCGCGTTCAGATTCAAAGCTCAAGGCTCTCGTACACGAGTACGGCAATCTCGCGGACATTCCAACATTTGTCGTGGATGTCACGAGCGTCAGTGACGTTGAAAGCGTCGTACAACATGCGCGAGTCATCATCAACGCCGTCGGACCGTATTGGCGTTGGGGAACGCCAGTCGTCAGGGCATGCGTGCGCCATGGCAAGCACTACGTTGACCTCACAGGCGAGGCGCCTTGGGTTAGGGACATCATTCTCGAGTAAGTATGCCATGCAGTCTCCGACCACCTACCATACCTGACCGAACCCTGTGTCAGGTTCGATTATGCTGCGAGCCATTGTGGTTCGGTGATAGTCCCCTGTGCAGGACTTGATTCGGTACCCTCCGATATCCTCGCGTACTTGGGTAACAAAACGCTCAAGGTGTTTGCGGGACCATCTACATCTGTAGATATGTCGACCTCCGCGTGGAGGCTCCGTGGTACGGGGATTTCGGGTGGGACGTTTGCAACTATGCTTGAGCACCTCGAGGACGTGCCCAAGAATAAGCTTAACATGATGAGAAAAGACTTTGCACTCAGCCCAAGTACGTCGTAGGCTCGACGAACAAACACGTGGTACTAACTACACACAAGTCGAAGGCGTGAAGAGCCCACAGCCAAGAGCGTTCTATTCGCTTCCAATTTCAAATCCACCAATCCAAGGAGCTCTCTATCTCATGGCAATCGTGAATCTGCAAGTCGTTCAGCGTTCCTGGGGCTTATTCGAGCTTGCAACGCGGAACCCCAAACTCATGCTGCGCAACTCCCCGCAGTCCGAGGGTGAACATGAGGAAGTGGCGGAGTTAACATATGGCTCGCAATTCAAGTATGAAGAATTCTTGGCACTCCCGAGTCGACTTCATTCGTTGCTTCTGGTGCTATTCTTGGTAATTGTGGTGGGGGCTATGAAATTATTTCCTCCTGTTAGTGTTCCTTTCCCACTTTCCCCGGACTGTCCGCTCATGTGGGAACACATTATTTTCAGGCTCGGTGGTTAGCCCGCAGGCTCATGCCACAGACGGGAGATGGACCCACTGACGCGTAGGTGTTCTTGTCATTAGAAAGAATGACATGGTTTGATCGTGGTTGGCTACTTGATCTATAGACAACTTGAGGCAGGTGCCCTCAGTATAACAAATATAACGACGTCATTGCCAAATGCCCAAGGGCGGACGACCTCTGTGCGGACGCTATTCCGTGGCAAAGGAGAACCAGGTTATTTGTTATCATCTGGTAGGCGTTCATTATAGCAATTTGCTTCCCTCGATTGACCAATGGTTCATTTGTAGTCATGATCACGGAATGTGCTTTGTCTCTCATATTAGATGCCGACCACCTCCCACCACTCGCCAAGCGTGGCGGTGTGCTCACACCCGTGACTGCGTTTGGTGATGTGTTGATCGAACGCCTAAAGGCGTCCGGACGCATCACCATTGAGAGTGAAGTGATACCTGTGGACAGTACTCGGAAACGAACATGATTTCATTCTCCCGAGTCCTTCATCCAAACTTCTGGTTTTTGCGTATTATACCATGTGGTTATTTATTCTATGTTGGATGGTCGATTATTTATTAATGCCTTGTGGTTCAAGCAGTGGAAAACTAAAAATGCAAATGCAAATAGAACACACGAGGCCTTTATATAAGTGACACGGAAGACATTGTCTCCGCTTCCGCGCCCGGTGCCATACTGCAATGACACTGCAGCTTGGTCGGGGGCTGTGATGAATGGCGATGAAAGGAGAGCTGGTGCACGTCATGGTACTTACGACCACAAGCAACGTCCGAGTGTTGCGGACACCATTTGATCGCATTTCCCCAACCGCGCCTCCTGTCCTCGAACATGACCCCAGGGTACGCCGAAAGGTGCAAACACTGTGGTTGGCAGTGCACCGGACCCGACTCAGTTCTCGATTAACGGGCGGAGCAATATGTCATATATCCCTTTGGAAATGCCCCTTCGGCGACCGACGACACTAACGAAATGAAAAGCTGCGGCTCCGAAGGGCACGTTGAGGTCAGGGTCGGGCGTAAATGGATTCATCGTGTAGTTGGCGCGTGTTCACCACGAGGAAGCTTGAGCGGAGCAAGGCACGTTGACGAATGTTCATGTATTTGCCCTTCAATAGATGACTTGTCAATTCATACGATAGTCTATACGCTGAGATGCTTGCGAAGTGGGCTTGATAGCTTTGGGGCTTTGACAGAAGAGATTTATGGAGAGCGGTCAAGTCAGCGATAAGAGTAATGATGGAAGTTAGTGATAGAGTTCGATCTTGTTGCGACACAAAGTTCACGTCCCGCAGCAGCTTGAAACACTCCGCTTCAACGAATCGTGGACCTCGACGGCAACTTGAACTTCAATTCTTGGGGAACTTGAACATCAAAATTCGTCAAGGGCAGAAATGCACGCGTTGAAACTAGCTGATAACGACTGGCGTGTTGTACAGGTGTCCAGAAGTCACATATCCGGCCCTGTCCAAGGGACGTTAGTTCCACCCAGCCCCCGCCAGAAAAGATGTGGAAGGAACTTTACTTCCAGATGGGCTTCTGGGGGCGCATCAGAAACCCAAATACACGCGTCCAGCATCTCAGAGAATCATTCGCAAATGGGGCATGGCCCGCGAATCTTTGATCGGCGGTAGATTTTTTCTACTTCCACCCTGCAGATCTTTCCAGTCGTTCCGCTCTTCGACCAGATTGGGAGATCAGCGAAACGATTATAGCTACGGAGGTGCCAGTTGTTTACCATTTATCGGAAGAATCATCGTATCGGCGAAGATCCGGCCAGTTAAGGAGTTCAGCTTGGATTTCGTGTAGGTGTTGACAGTTGACAGATCGGTGCGGATAGTGGCCTTAACTTGAGCTCACAAAATCGGAGCAGGATGATAGATGGAGTGTTGAAATCTTCCCAAAACGTCTAGTGAGAATCCGTTGATTCTCTGAAGCTAGTCGGATGAACGATGGCATCAGCATGAATCAACATTACCGTAGTTTTCGGATGGTAAGAGGATAAGTTCCGCTTTTGTATGGGCTGTGCCGCAAAGCAATGATGTTATGTTATTTTGAGCTCGATTTCCCATGGCAGCTGGTGACCACGTAGACCCTCTCCGAGTGAGAGTCAAGATAACTGAAGAGCAGGAAAACCTTGGCGTGACGAAAAAGGCGAGGTACTACACCATCCTGTAGGCACGTTTTGATTAATCATCTTTCGGCCGATTGGGCTGACTTTTCAACTAGCTGTCTTTGTACAGGGTTGCATTCACAGATCAAGCTCGTGGGGCGTGGCAAAAGCACCGAGCTCTGTATTTGCCTATTCTCTTTCGAACTTCAGGTGCAATCAGAAGATACACGCCGTTATTCAGAAATGACACAACATGTGTCCAGCCATTTCTCTCTCCATACCTGTACAAGTTGGCCTCCGACCCGCCGTATGTACGTACGTACCATTTGTTCGGTTATTGTGGGAGGGAACGTGTATATAATGTGGTGCATATCCTCATTCATTTCACTACATTCCACCCACCACACAATTCGTCGATTTTCCTCTTCATTTATCAAGTCCCTTTTTAAAGTAATTCCTTGCTTCTGACATTCATATTCATCTATCGTTTTACCACCCATAACAATCCTTCCCTTACTATATCGAGCATATCTGCGTTGCTGGTTCGGCATGTATTCTAATGATTCTTGTGATGGCCTGACCCCCGTGACTTCTGATTTAGGATATCCATGGGTAAAATATTCTCTTTGCTTCGGTATTGTTAATCGACGTCATAAAATTCACCATCGCCATTTCAGATGGTCACAAATGCCACGGATGCATCAGCACAGCCTTTTGGGTCTAACCAGTCTTACCCTAATATGCCGTCCATCGACTACCTCTTTGCCGCGTATCCGACAGTCGGCACCCGTGACACTCATCAGGAGATTTATGGTATTCCCTTGTGGTTATCACAACTCTCTGATCAAGTAAGCATCATAATTGACTTAATGTGCTGCCTCTTTAATCTTTCATGAAAGTCTCTGCGACAGTTCCCTGTCGTTAATGATGTCCTTGTGGATCACTTGGCTGGAGTCCCGGTTTCCGTTGGACGAATGCCTCGAGAACTGTCTGTTGCATGCCAGTGGACGTCTGAAGACCTTGTTTGCGGCCAGATAATCAACGAGCGAACTATTGGAAATCATCTCGCCGACCATGGTATTCGGAATATACATAAAGATCTCATGGTAGAGTGCCGGTGGCAACAGTGTGGGTTGCGCCTCCAGAGGAGAAGTCTGACACGTCATTATCGTGAAGTACACTTCGGCTCAAAGCGAAAACCCCCCAAATAAGCACCTTTTTGAAGGAAGTCTTGTTTCCTGCCCTTGAGGAAGGGGTTCTGGTAACATGTAGTATCTGTTACTTCCCGAGTCGTGCATTATATATTACCATGCCTTTCACTACTATGTCTTTTATGAAGTATTACTTACCATCTCTTTCGCTCCTTTCCATCTGATAGATCTGGCAGAATCCTATCTTACTCAAATTGCTAGTGGTTGTATCGTGTGTATCATTAATCGACGTCTTCTTCCTTCAATGTATTTCGTATTATTTATCGCTAACTGAGTCTCGACTGATGTTCATTTGAGTTTGTCGAGCCGTTCTAATGGGAAAATCATCGTGTCGTAGACAATATCCGTTATAACTTTGGCTAAATTGGCACAGTTCCAGAGAAAAATGTATTTCGAATTGTGCAGTACGAGTATCCAGTCGCTTTGCTAGTTGTCTTGGCAGCGATGCCCCTGCGGCACTTCTGGCTCTCGCTCGAAGGTCTGGTTTTCGAGGGTATCGCTCCGATGATACATTAAAGTGGAATATGAATTCAACACATACTATGTCTTGCCATTTGCGCAGTGAAAGGCTGGCATAACAACTGTAACGAAACAAGGAGGGAAGAAGCCTACACCAGTTCCTTCACGCGGAGGGCTCGCGCATGTAGTTAGACCTCGTTGGTTTCCTTTCTGGTTTGTTTTTAAGTGGAGTTCGTCGACGCCACAGCGCAACTTGAAGTTGCAGCGCCGACCTCCTTTTCATGTCGTGCGCTTTTCGGTGTTTCACGACCTGCCACTTGCTGCGCTTCAAGTTTGCATTTAAACTCTTCTAGCACTTAAACATACACCCGGCACGAGGAAAGTTTCACTTGCCTTTGGAGGTTCTACAATTAATATTGTCCTGGAACGCCACTCCTAGTTCTCGATGGTCGTTATCCGACCTCACAGTCCCTCGGCGACTTTCAACCATGTGGAGGATATTGCTTGCCGTCCGACGTCGCCAATTACCAAGAAAGTGGAGAGTTAAGAACAAATGACCTTCACAGGCGCTTTTTTTCTTCCTCGGATGTTGTGTTTCAAGTTGAAAGTTGATAGCCATCGATCACAAATACGCTTCGCCCTCGGAGTGTATGAACATGCGACGCAGTACGTTCCGATTGAATTGAACTCATGACTTGAGTGAGTCGCTCAGAAACGACAGGCAAGTGATTTCTGTAAAGTATATAGTTTAATCAAAGTATCGCGATCAACGGAACCGGCATATCTTAAGTGCGTGATGATGCACACATTGACTTCAGAGATTAAATAATGAGCACAAGCGCGGAACAATTATGGGGTTGCAATACCTGTTTTCATTCATTTGAGGTGTCGTGTCCAGTTCTATGATCCAGTTGGGTGAATAACTCATGACTTTTTGGTCTTGATCAGAGATGACATTCAGGTAAGTGAAGAGAATTTTTAATCTCGTGTATCTATGGGAGGAAAAATCAATTGATGTATTCTTGATTATCAGATGGGCCTCAGCAGAATGACGAAGGTAGCCTAGAAGGGTTAGTGGCGTCGATGACTTGCTATAAACCCAAGTGGTTTCGGGAAGAGAGCGGGAACCGACTTGTTTCCCTCTTCCTCTCCCACCATCCGCTGCGATTAAGATATGTGTTGCCCAACGACAGAGCGTCCAATTACATGCACACCAAGCCGATGACACAGGATCCCTCCTTCATGAGTGTGTGGTGCTTGTTTGTCAATGTCTTATTTGGGTGAGTCGCTCTTCGAACGCTGCCGCGTTCAGGAGGGACTAGGAGGAAGTTCCATTATACTCATGCATCGAATGTAAGGAATCAGTATCCCCCGTTGTCGCGCATTCTCCAACTAGCCATTGGGGTTTCCAAGGGCTTGGGTGACTCTGAATGGTATCTGGCATGGCGTCCTTCCAGCTGGACCTTCCAAATTGCCAACCCACTGGCCGGCTGGCCTATAAATTCAGGAATTTCGCCATGTTGCCTCTTACTCTTCATGTACCAGAACAGAAACTACACAACTCTTCCTCGTCCCTTGAATAGCGCTTCAGCTACACTTCCCGCTCTCCAGTAAGAATCTACGTCGCCACCGGCCTTAAAATCTGACTATTATCGCGTAGATCGACTTCTCAACATCCCCTTGCTGCCTATCTTGGTTCGTTCCCCAACTCTGACGGATATAATCAAAATTGGGACGCAGAAGTAGGCAATCCGAGTATACTCCTGTTTTTCTTGTGCTCACAGCCTGAGGGTTGTAGCAGGAACACGCGTTGCTGCAATTCGTATACCATCAAATGGCGCAAAATTCTTTCACTCAGGCTGGGTGCGGTTTCTGTCGTCCCTTTGCGCACAGGTGCTCATAGAGTCTTAGTGTGATTCCGACGACGAACGCAGATGGGTACCAGTGCGAGTGGCTCACTGGTGCTACCATCTGCGGCCAAGAATTCGTCGACCTTGACGACTTGTTTGACCATCTGGGTCAGATGCATGATATGCGAGGACCTTCCAAGCGACAATTGGAATGCTGTTGGCCAGTAGACGGAAGAGTGTGCACTAAGAGGTTGTGCCGAAACGCATTCAGGAGACACATAATTACTCATCTCCGCCTTTCTGTTTCCTGTGTTGAATGCGGTAAACCCTTCTCCCGCGTCGATTACATGAACGTACACAAGAAGAAGGCTCACGGGACCGGGTAAAATATGGATATGTCTACGCCATGTACCACACTATGAATCACTGTCTTATGCTATGTTTTTCATGCCTGTTTCCATGATATATCTACTTATTCCCCTTTTTCACTCACTCTACTTCAAGCTTCATGAATCAGGACTGCGCGATAAGATGTAATTGTGTGCTGGTCTTGCTTTGGTCTTGCTGTACAATGAGAATTCATATGGAAGGTCCGTTTGGTCGTGAAAGACCGCTTTCCGAAATCCGCATGGCGTGCGGAGGCAGTCTGCCTAAGTACGCACATGGCATCAGATTCAATATGAACGTCAGCTTCGTGAAGATAAAGCGACTAAATATCGTGGCTTAGTACTAATCCAATGGAAGCAGTAAAAGGTGTGCCCCTTGGTCGAGTCTACCAGCGCCAGCCAAACAAACCATCTTATGGCACGCCATTCATCTGCCAACGTCGTCATCAGTCATATTGGATTAGGAAGAATCTAATGGAATGACAAGTCGGCGACCTCGATAATCCGAATTAATGCTGTATGTGCAATTGGACCAGGGAGAAAGTTCACCCAATTGACAAAACTAAACTTTAATCGTTGGTACAGACGAGGAATCAGTCGTGAGGACTTACCATTAGCATACTAGGCAGGCTCGTGGCATGATGGAGCGTTATGATCCGCTCAAAAGGCGTACCGTTTTTTTTTTGCGCCTCGTGCATGAGGGGAGGCTGGAGAGCAATCGACATGCGATGCCGCACAAAGTGGAACTGGATCCAGGAACGCTAGTAAGTTTTACGGGATCACGTCAAAGATTGACAGGTACAGGTCGTCAATGGGTAGTGGCAAGTACAGTACAAATAAGTCGCGCCGGATCTTGGGAAGCTTAGCGTTGCAACTTTGCATGCGGTATGGATGCTGTCTTTGTCCCCCCCCTCTAGCTGCGGCCATTGAACGTCACATCAAATTCGGCGGAATCATTTTATGAGCGGATCGCGACGAACCAGCATCAAATATGCCTTAAAACACGCAACGAGTGAGATATTCTTTGAAATATGCTGTAAAGTAGTTCGCCGTGCAGATTCTATGTGTACAGGTTCCATCGAAGACGCTGTCCTGCTAACGTAACACGGGAGACAAGCATGAACGCGTCCCGGACTCCCGGTGACCGAGAATGACCCGTCTTCCGAAGACATTCTGGAACAATCGAAGTTTGGGTCCCGCGACTCACACGCACGGCCCTTTTCAGTCGTTCTTGAATGGAAGTCTGGCGTTACTGTAACTAATTTTACATGCTGTCATGCCAAGGGGTGTGCATCGCCACCGTGGGCGACTCCAAGCAAACATAGACAAGTCCCTCTATTTCCGAAACGTTGGCGGTGCCGGTGCCGGCCGCGGTCGGGCCAAGCTTCCCGACACAAGTATCGTTATTCGGAAAAACTGACAGGATGCATAAGGCACGCACAACGCTCGTTACCACAGTACTTACTCCGTACAGCCCTCGACCTTTGCGCGTTCACATGCCATGGGTGCAATGATGTCGCCTTCCGCAGTGGGACTGACGTCAAACAAGCTGGAGAGTGGGTGGGTAAATCGCCGACCAACTGAAGAAGTCATGTGTCGCACAAATTTCTATTCTTGCTCACGACGTCGACTAGTGTCTGAATGATAGTAGTTCCATTCTTGTATTGACGCGCACGCGCGGCGTCGTTGATACCAAAACTCCGCGGATTTACGCCTTCAGTTGATTCCTATCTTCTGGTAGAAAGCGACCCGAATAACAGATATTCAGGCATGTCAAAGTCGGGCACAGCACCACAACGTACACCTAAACCAAAGGTCAGGGCAAGCAAGACAAATGTAACATGAGGAACCCACGGTCGTTCATTGTGATTTGATATCCATTCTCCATCGCATGGTTATAAAACTGCGCTAAAAACTTTTAACGTTTTGTTCGGACCATCGACGTCGCACCACTTATTATTAGTCCGGAATGTACAGAATTCGCTGTAGAGCACCATAATCTCCGACCCATAGTTCAGGGCGATAGGGGTAGAGAACATCTTGGACATAGTTTGAGATGCTGAGCAGACCAGTGTACGGCTCGAGCTCAGAATGATTGAAGGGATTCCGTGCGAGTCCTCCTCGTCAAGTTTCGAATCCGTACGGTGCATGGTAGGGATTGAAACTTTTATCCATTCAACATTGGGAACAACTAGCATTCGGGAAGGGTACCACTCTGGGAGAGAATAATAGGTTATACGATGAAGATTAGGCTTCTCATATTTCGCAGTCTCCGTGAGCTCCTTCAAGAAGTCGCGATGAGGGTCGAGATAAACACAACTTCTGTGTGTCGTGTATTGAATAGGCCGTATCCATCATGGTGTTTCTGTGTAATATGTTGGCAAGCAAAATGTCAAGTATTCTGCACCGCGAACAGTGACGAGAACGAAATATTTGACGCCTGCTTCGTCGATCAAATCTAGCTAAGCGCCCGGGTTCTAGTTCCCGGCGGTGAAGTTTGCAATGAAATCGTCATAAACCGGGTCCTGCAGAAGAGATAACGATAATGATCCTGACAGCGTCTTGTCGGGCCTACTCACTGGTCCATAAGTTTCCAAATGGTGCTTCCACATGGCTGACACTCACTTATACCACTCTGCATTAGTACACGGCGGGCCCTACGAATGCAACATATTTCAGCAGCGAAGAAATCACATAATGATACGTCAACTTACGTAGGCAGGAACGTTACAGATACCCCAGTGGATGCTAAATGTAATTCGCTCTTCAGCACCGTCTGGTCTCCACTCACAATAGTCCATATTTTCCTTGGCTCCATGCAGATCAAGATTCAAGAACGATCGCGTGATATGAAGAAGTGCACGCACCTAACTTGGTGGCTCGTGCGTAGACAGCACGCCCCCACGGCTATCCAAGTCTGTCGAAGGGGAGTGATAGGCCATCCCAAAGACGTCCCAACCACATTTCCTTCCGAATATTTGATCCGGACGGTCGCATCTCCAACACCGTTGTCATTCAGACCAGCACATCGATACGTGCTTGGTCTGCTGGTGCAAGTTGATCCACGACCCCTGCCTTCACCGTTTCCAATCCTTGGCCAATCAATTCCACCTTGTATTTCGACTGAATCGACGCCAATGTAAGGCCGCCAGGCAAGAGATTGGCCAGAGTGATCACAACCACTTGCGCACGTTGACCTTCCACGTCTTCCCATCGTGTCGTGAATCGAACAGTGCGGATCGACAATTCTGGACCTGTCAGTTCTGCGGAAGGAATGGTGGAGGGCGTGATCAATATGGCAAAAACGTGAAGCCTGCCTTGAGTATGTGCTGTCTGCGGCATCGTCAGACTCTTCAACAAAACACGTAAGGAAACAGAAACCGAGAGCTGGAATATCTGGGACGGATTCCAGTTTTTGGATGAGCCGTAGTGATCAAAGTGGTAGGGAATAAGTACGGATCTCGGTCAATATAAACAAGGCAGGGGTACGTACGCTCGTATATCACGCCAATTTATGGTCGGGTATTTCCACCACTTCTTTGACGTCACTGAAATGGATGTCGAAGTAATGAAAGGGGCGGTTGGGCTAACAACGCACGTAAAAGTTAAGAGGTAGAGTTGTCTCTGCAGTTGAGATTGAACACGTTGAATCGATCTGGTACAGAATTCATGGGTTAGCTGCGTTTACGCAAATAACATACCTACGACCGTCATGTCCATCACCAGCATAAAGGAGGTGAAGTTCGTGGACATTGGGAAGCTCTGCAACTTGTCCTTGAGAAATGATGTTGTCATCACATGCACCCCACAACGTGGGTAGGTCATACTGAAGACGGATTCAGTCCCTACGAGCGATCAAAAGAGCCAACAATTTTACCCTAACGCCATTGAACGAACAAGGCCCTGTCGGGAGATGTTCGGCAATACAAGTTGAGCCATTCCTATTGAAATTACCAGTAAATTGAAGCAGCTTGGTTATTGAAATAGTGCAACAACAGGACCGGGACTGAGGAAAATAGGGTGAGAGAGCGAGTGATTGCACAGTTCGAGAGTAACGCCATAATCGCATCACAAAGAAGAACTGAAGCGAACGGCCTCCCGGCTCATTTAACAGAACTCGTCGAACCACCTTCATGAGACAGCTTCCCACGACCGAAAGTATAGCAAGGATACCGACCGCCCACTCGCAGTCCGAAGAACCCAGCAAGATTATCAGGCTCGAAACGACCAAATGGCCAAGGGACTAATGGGATTTTGCCTTCGGCATGGTGATATTAGTACCCACCTTTCTCGAGATTGCGTCTACGCGATCCGGGAGAGTGGCACTAAACCTGCGGAACGCGGATTATTTCCACGAGGCGTTCTGAAAGTCGCATTTTGTCGATTACTGAGATACTTATTGCTTTGGAATCTGAGGGGGGAAGCGTAAGGCGGCGGTGGAAACGTGAATATCCCATTCTTCGCAAGAGAGCCCCTGCAATCATAAACCGGGTATTCGGTGGTGACGTCTCGAGTCAAGAATATGGTGGCATAAAAATAAATGTTTTTCCCGACTTCGAGAGAAGTCGTCGAACAGTTACAGGAACTACCTTGTAGCAGATTCAAATAATTGGATGTGCATATCAGACAAAATAAATCCAAAAGCCACTTCCGGAACATGATAGACCTTCCGACACTCCACAAGATATATCGCTCATTTACGACAGATCCATTGGTTCCTCTCCACCCTCACCCTCTTCCAACTCCTCCACCAGATGCTCTCTCGCACCCTGTCCATAGTCCTGAAGCTGATTATCTTCTTCCCCTCGTCTCCTCAAATACGGATAACACAACTCCCTCTCCTCCGAGACCGCCTCAACGTCATCCTCATTCCAATCGCTCGTCCCCTCCCACTCATTCTCGAATTCAATGTCCAACGCTAGTTCGGCGTTTTCACCCTCGCTCAACGGGAGAAAACTGGCGAGCGCATAGGCAGTGTAGCCCGCGCTTCCCGAACCCGGTCCTGACCCTGTAGCAGAGGAAGAAATGTGCCCATGCGAAGCTTGGCTATGGGATACAACTTGAGGCTGTGCTTGAACCCATCGTCGTTCCCGAAGCCGTTTATGCCGCTCACGATCCTCTTCGATCCGTTTAAATATCTCCCCGCGGGGGATATGAGCGTCGTTTCCGGTACTGGAGCCTGGGGGGCCACGTGAAGGGGGTTGCGACGGGGCAGTGGATGTCTCGGCGACCTGGGCTTGACGAGACGAGAGGACTTGCATCACTTCATCCACACGTTGAGGTTCGATAATCCGTTTTGTGCGCCAATTTTCGAGGATCTGGTGGGTAGCAGGGTGTGTCCGAATGTAAGTTTGGGCGTGAGTTGCTCTGAAAAACCAGAGAAAGAAAATAATAGGAACCTGTTTCGTGCTCGTGAGATTGGGAAGGCCCTGACGTCCGACCGGGACAACGCATTCGATGATTTGAAGAAGGTCTCTAGAAACATAATCGACATAGAAAGACGTGTTCGCATGCTTGGCCTGGCTAATCGTTGCGTTAGTAGCCAGAACGGAGGGAAACACATTGGGGGGATTTACGACGACGACTCGGTGGGCGGTGGCTGATGTGCTTTTGCAAGTAGGGAAGACTCACATAGTGAGTCGAGGAAATAGAGAATGTTGATTCGGTGATTAATAGAGCCCTGGTGGAGAAGCGGAAGGACTCGGTCAGCAAAACGGCACCACTCAGGAGAAATCTGGAGAAAACACAGTGGTAAGACCTTGGTTATTCACGGTCCCGGTCTGGATTGGTACGACTGCAGTATCGACAGAAGCCAGACGTGCAATCCATGAAAAAGTAAAGGAGAACATTGACGACGTGCCTTTTGACATTCTTCAATGATACACTCCCAAAGGTCTTCTCCACATCGCGAAAAGTACTTGAGGGCGTATCCGACCACTTTTTGTATAGACTGCTGCGTGCTGTCGAAGAATGAGTTACGAAGAGAGAGGTCGTCATCGTCACTTCCCCGCGACAGGGACCACTTACGCGCTGAGTTTTCGGAGGAGACCTAAGAACTGCATGCGTACTTCAAAGGGATCCATGGCAAGATTTTAGTTGCGTGGGGGAGTTTGTGATCACCGTACTGGATGTACTATTCGATCATCGGACGCGACTTGCCTCGCGACCTTTCGATCGACATGGTAACTCCGAATAAACAGACTGTATCGATGCATAAACTCATCCTCGTATCTCAACGATGAACGACGTGGCCACTTGAAAACAGCAAATTCTAAAGAACGACTGATGAACATATCAAATGTACATTTCCAGAATGACTCCCGTAGCTCTCTTCCATCCAGGCCTACGGTGTGTCTGCCGGCCTTCTCGAGGGCGCCACTCGAAAACTATCACATACTGTCAGTTTTCTTTTCCCAAAAGCTCCTTAGCTATCAACGATGCAGTCTCGCCGATCAATTCAGTAAAAAAAAACCCTGAACACAGGTGACTTCGGTGATCAATAGCTAGGTCAATTACACTGAGACGAGGCGTCTGTCTCTAGCGTTAGACAATGATGCCCACTGAAAACCCGAAGTATAGTCAGATGTTTCCAGGAGAATAATCTTGCCCGATGGAGCCAAGAATCATGATGATAGCTATCTGGATTACTTCGCTTGACGGTCGTCTCAAGGAGTCCGAAAGTGGTCGATAGTCTTCTAAAAGCTGGTCGCATGCGATTGTATCAGACTAGCAGTCGACGATAATCTCGCACTGTGGAAGAGAAAAGGATAATATCGTGGTGACTTGGGATTTCTGTTGGTTTTTCGCGTCGTGTCGACCTCTCCGCAACCCTCAGAAGACATTCACGATCAATCATTCAATTCAGGATGGATACAGTAGCCGAGAAGTTAGGTATCTGATGGGAGATCCATGCCCGACTACACTACGCCCCAGAAAAGCAAAACAAAAGTCCGAGGCACCACGCGAGGGTTGAATACTCGACGGAGGTGGCAACGTAGATAGCGTATGGTTGTTGAGAACCTATATTTGACATTTCAAGAAAATAAAAAGAAAAGGAAACAGTTCAGATGTCCATAGAATTGGTCGCACCGAGAGCCACCGTTCACCAGATGCGCGTCTCGAGCAAGAGGTCGTTGTTGCCTTCCAGTCCAATACAAGCCTTGAGGAAAGCATCCAATGCGTTGCGCTGCCTGCCGAGACTATTGACAACGTCGGTACCAGGCTTGACCAACGGCGCCTTGCACATGTAAGACAAGAGCGACAATACCGGGTAGAGAGGTCCAAAATCAGTCTGCCCGGCAGAAACGTCACGGTACTGGATACGGGCGAGCAACTCCGTGAGGATGGTCAAGTCCAAGATGAGTGGCGTCGCCAGCAGTGAATCCTGGGTGGAAAAAGATAATGAGGTCAACGACTGTAGCATGTAATTCGTACGCACCTCACACTCGTTGAAGATATTGATAGTCTGCCTACCACCACAGAAAATCTCTGAGTAGTACTCGTCGATAGCTCTCTTGGAATCTCCAACAGCGGGGACATATTTGATCACAACAATGTGATCAGGGTGCTCCCCTTTGCTCTTGGTACCGGGAACGGGGGGCTTATAGAGCAAGCGGTTGGCGTCAACCATGTCGTCGACAACGCTACTCTTGCTGATCTCCTTGCTCTTAAACTGACGCTCCGCGCTCAAGTTGTGGCCATCATTGTTGCCAAGATGGTTGTACGATGCGATAGACAGTGGCTTGATACCTGCGTTCACAAGGAACTCGGCGAGAACGGACTTGAGCTTCGTTTGCCCAGACTTGAGGTCATCTCCACCGATGAAAGACTTTTCACGCTCGGCGAGCTCGATGACACCGGGCACGAATGTGTTCTGGGGTGCACCGTTCACGAAAGGCTCGCCCTCTAGAATGGCAGCGACAGCGAAGAGGGTCGAAGGGGATACCTCAGAGTGGGAAGAGCGGATGGAAGCAAGAAGGCCGTCGGCTGTGTCGTTGACACTGGGGATAATATCGCTATAACGCTCAGTGTTGGCTGTCCAAAACACAACGACGCGGTCAAGCTGGTTCTGTGTCTTAAAACGACGGATATCTGCACGAATGTGCTCGAGATGAGCTTGTTTGTCGGTGCCAGGAACGACATTATCAGCACGAGCTTCTTGGTTGGCAGCAATGAAATCGGGGTAGTAGATGGAAGGAAGAGGAGAGCCGAGGAGAGCCATGTGGGGTTTTACTTGACGCTGGAGATCATAGTCGAGCACACGAGCGCGCTCCATGGCCTTGTCCATGGGCATGCCCGAAATGTCCCAACCTCCAAGGACAAGGTCGTTGGGGTGAACCATCGGAAGCACATCACAGAGGGGAACATAAATTTCCTTGGCCGTCTTGGGCTCAGAACCAATGCGAACGGTAGAAGCACGCAGAACGGAACCAATATAGTTGGGCTGCTGAATACCATCCTTGGTGTGCCAGGCAATCTGGTGCTTGTTCGCGAAAATAGTAGCGCAAAGGGTAGTGCCATTGTTGCCACCCATTCCGATCATCATGAGCCTGAAAATAAATAAAATAAGCTTGTGCCGGCGGAAGGGTGTTGCCCACGTACCCAGTCCTCCCGACCTTGCGGGCGGTCCTGAGTTCGAATGGCTTCACGGTAGGAGTAACATTGAATTGACCGTCGGAAACGACTACGTCAGCACCACGGTAAGAGTACTCGGCAATGATGTGTTCGTCAGTATAGGTAGTGTTCTGGGAGTTGACCTTGATATACTCTGGGCGACGAACAGCGGTCGGATGGACTGGGACGACAGATTCGAGCTCAGAGTCTGGGGTGTTGTATCCGGAGGAGACGGTGGACATGATGGGCTAAAATTAATGGGCTGCAAGAAAGCCAGCGCAGGTGTGTTTGCTTCCTCGGTGACGATTGTGGGTGCTGCAGAGTTGGTTCGAGTACATGCAAAGAGGGGAAAACTCTCTGAGGTGACGAATAATTTCTGTGAGCCAGACGGCCATTTATACGGAAGCTGGTGGAGCCGGGGACTTACCGCGGTGAAGATAAGGCAAAGAAGTGAGTCGACGCGTAAGAGGTGGTGGTGGTTTGAAAGAGGGCACTACGAGGACAAGCGAAATTTTCAAGTCCGAGGCAACGTTGGCGTATTGACGTGGAGCCAATCGCTGAATGGTACCGTAATCAACTCACGTATCTTCATCGGAGATGAACCCAATCGCATCAAAATCGTACGTACGCGGCTATAACTTCTCGCTCCGACTAGGTAATTTCTAATCTCCATTGAATTACTAGGACTAACTTAGTATAGACTCTGGACCAGTAGGCCAGCACAGCGTTTAACTCGCGCATTCTGCGATACATTGTTTGGAACGAGAGCATACCCTGACTTCTTCCATGTCCGAGCTGTCTCCCATGGTGATCAATGATGTCCGTTGTATTACCGAAAACGAGCCGATGAGAAGCAAGTATACCAAGCGTCCTCGTTATGGTTAACGATTGCCAGCAGAACCACCCAGGGTGTCCTAGCTGCCAAGGCGCAAGGGTCAGAATATATCTTCAGGTTTACTAATGTCGCGAAAGTTCGCGTCGGTAGGAGCCACAAACCGTTCAGAGAAATACCGGGCCTCCAAGTGAAACCCGATTGGGTTTGTCTGGCATTACTTATCTTATCAAGCGTTGGTCATGCCACCTCATCCTGCACCTGGATGTATCTTTGAAGCCCCATGGCACGCCACAGTAGGAGTTGCGGTGCTTCGTTTCTGATAGAACTTTCCCCCTCCCTCCGCTCTGGCAGCAAGACGGAAGTTAGCCGTGTGCTGGGAAACGCAGCGGGGCCCCAGCGCCAAACATCTACTGTAAACACGTGTCTTCGTTAATATAACCTCCATAATCGCACGAGGTACGGCGATATGTTCCCGATCAGTTGCGATGGCGTCGTTCTTAAGCGACTGCACCTGACACACGTGTGACATGCAAAGGACGTGCAAAGTTCGCGTATGTATGTCAGTCAGCACATGGCACGCGTGTTTTGGGGTGCTGTGTACTTGATGGTTGATACGATGCTCGTATTTCAGACTGTGGCCTAGTACAAAGCACCACCCTGAAACACGAGGCAAGCGGAGAACCGACCCGACTTCCGCAAGTCAGTGCTTCAAGGTCAATGGTCTCGCTGGCAGAAAGGTTGGCGGTTGTGTTTCCTGTATGGAATGAATTAACATTTATATACTTGTACAGGATCAGGTTCAAGGAACCAGACAGAATAAACCATGTCCTCAGGCAACTTCAGGAACGAACAGTAATCATATGATGGAGTCCGTGGGTAAGTAAGTGACTGTTGTGTGTAGAGCTCCACGCAGTCACCGATGAGTATTCCTTTAAACAAGGGCCGTCCTTTTGCCGTCAGTAAATAAAGGATCTCACAAGCAATCACGTGTCGATTGCTCGGGGTAATTTTACCGCTGATGCCGGCCGCACGATCCTTGGGTTTTGTTTACTAACGCAGAAAGCTCTTGTTTAAATGAATACTCTCACCTTGGGGCCATCGACACCATGCTGGCCCTTTCCGCGTCCTTGACGCTTCTAGCGTTGGCAGGTATTAAGGGCGTGAGCGCCAACGATGCGATTCTCTCTGCCTACACTGCTCCGGGTGCATTCCCTACTTCGGTATACGCATCCTACTGGAACAATCCGACAGCCACATCAGCTCAGCCTCAGCCTGTGATTTCGGATCCTGTCACAGTATGTTTCACTGATGTCACCATGATGCCACCCTTGACTTGGCATAGAACACGATCTTTCCGGCTAATCTAACAGATCCTGCCACCTTTCCAAAGGTGGGCAGACAATACATGCAGTTGGATACCATGTGACACTGACAAACCCATTCGGCAGAACGATACTGTCGATCCCCACCCACTCCCGCCGCAACAGGATCCTTCACAGCTCCTTCAACAAGCTTTTTGGCAAATCAGGTCCATTACTTCTAATCCAGCGCTTAATGGCGACACCTGTGCACAGTGTCAAGCAGGACTCGCCGTTGCTAAAATGCTTGTGTTGGCCGCCCCAGAACAGGGACCTCTCCTCGCTGAGGCCGTCTGCGAGTACTTTAACTATCCAACGCTTTGCTACAATGAATTTAGTCGGCTCGCTCTCGGTTCCGTGTTTACGCAAGTCCTGGCTCTAGGTGATATGGGCGGCTATGACGGACAGGTGCGCTTATCCTGCCTATATTTCCTTAACCGATTCCTTAAAGCACGCGAGTATAGCTTCTGTGCGCAAGGCTAGTAAATCTGTGCCCGATGCCTCCAACGCTGCCACTCAACCTGACGGACTGGTTTGAAAAACCAAAGCCCAATCCTCTGCCACCTCCCAAACAACCGAGTGGGGAACGTTTGAAGGTTCTCCACGTGTCCGACATGCATATCGATCCCCGTGTGTTTCCACTTGCACTTCCCCCCGTCAATTTGGACTAAATTGATTGCATCGTTAGGTTATGCCATTGGGGCTGAGGCTAATTGTAGCCAGTATATGTGCTGTCGTGAGAATACATTCAACATGGCGTCCCCCGACCAGATCCTCCTTCCTTCGACGCGCTACGGAGATTACCTCTGGTATGCTTCATTTTGATTGTTTTGTCTACTCTTGCAGAGTAACAGGCAAACAGTGACACACCGATATCGCTTTTGCTTGCTGCCATGCAAGCCATGCCTGAAGTAACTGGGACTCTGGAGACTGGATTCAACTTTTCCCTATTTACTGGGGATCTGACGGCACACGATCCCGATAACCAATACTCCAGGTAACGTTTCTTCAGCCATTTATGTATCATGAATCATGCCTCGATTCCTAACAATTGTAGAGCTTACGTGGAATACTGCGAGGTAACTCGGGTACGCCCTTACGAACCATGTAAATTCACGGAGAAATCTAGGTTATTTTATACAATATTCTCAAGA
Source organism: Austroboletus cf. mucosus (assembly GCA_038093715.1). NCBI lineage: Eukaryota > Fungi > Basidiomycota > Agaricomycetes > Boletales > Boletaceae > Austroboletus > Austroboletus cf. mucosus. The sequence goes on along the minus strand of JBBPST010000008.1, from coordinate 52,597 downwards.
AATACCTTGGTCCTTCCCCGGTGTACGCTACGATTGGGAACCATGACACATATGTGATTATAACTCCTCGTTGATCATTTCTCGTCTCATTGACTTGATTTCATAGATGCAATTCCAGATGATTCCCTACTATATGGGCGGTGATCTCGGAAATCAATTCAATTGGTAGGCCCACTGACGCATCCACATTCTCTAGCTGTTTTCTCAACTTGCACAGGTTGTATGAACATGTCGCCGCCATGTGGCAATACGAAGGCTGGCTTCCGGAAGCCTCTGTCGAATATGCACGCAACCACTATGGGGCCTACACTGTCAAGCGTCCGGATGGATTACGCATAATCTCCCTCGATACAGACATGTGTACGTCTTTCTCGTTGTCTCGTACCTGACCCACAAAGTGAAATTACAATCCAGGGTACTCGTATGTCTTGTCGTTTTGATATTGACTGAAACAATTTAGTAACTGTCAGCTAACCACCATAGATCAAACTACTTTAGCTATATCAATGCTACTCAGCCCGATCCATTTGGAATTCTTCGTTTCCTTACTGACGAGCTTCAGGACGCCGAGGATGCTGGTGATCGAGGCAAGTTCTATTTCCGTCCTCGATCGGTCAATCATTCGATTAACAAACATCTAGTTTGGATTATTGGTCATGTCCTGAGTGGATGGGAGGCATCCGAAACTCAGTTCAACCCCGCTAATCTATGTGAGTTTCGTCGCTTTGCATTCTATCATGCGACAAGCTAATTATTGCCGCAGTTTACCAGATGTGAGTGTCTTTTAGTATCATATATTAAACAGCACATGACGATGCGAACAGCGTTGATCGCTATTCACCCCATGTCATTGCAAGTAAGTCAAAAGTGCTCAAACATGGGCGAGAACTGACTCGGCAATTAGACATCTTCTTCGGACACACCCACGAAGATCAGCTTTCCGTACGTAGTTATTACTTCTCACCCATGTTCGATCGTGAACACGCATCACCAAAGATATTTTACGCCAACAATGCGACCGACGCAAGCGTCGAGACTGCACAGGCTGTGTCATGGGTATGCAGAATTTCGTCGAATTGCACAACAATACCTGACGACCAAGTTAGATCATGCCGTCACTTACACCTTTGGTCAACCTCAACTCAGGTTTCCGTTTGTACGAGGTCGACTCTGCTGTATGTATCTCTGTTTTTGTTCGCAAGCTTACATACTCAATATCATCCCAGACGTTCGACATCTTAGATGCGTACACGTACGTGCCAACGACTTCGCTTGACAGGACATGTGCTTATCTTTGTTTGATTCAGTTGGGTTAGCCACGTCAACGAGTTTTCAGCATTGGATAACCAGACAGAAGTGGGCCCGACGTACGTGCTAGAATATAGCACGCGCTCGGCCTATGGCGAAAACATCACTTGGGGTGCTAGCGATCCTCTTAATGCAACATGGTGGCATCTAGTCACAGAACGTATGTCGTGTTACTTTCTTCGTGTTTGAACGAGCGCTGACTGTTCTGATATCTGCAGAGATGGAGAACGATCCGTCGTTGGTACAGGTACGTGATAAGAATATCTCAGTGACGTCTCGACTAAAGGTATTTCTTTAGTTATTCAACACCTACCAGTCCAAGAGCTCTGTAGCAGGGTTGAACTGCACTGGCGAGTGTATCCCAGCCAAGATCTGTTATATCCGGAGTGGATCGTCCAGTCTCACGTATCAGAACTGCGACCAGTCTTACACCTCGACGCAATGAGAGGACAGGATCCTCGCGTCATAAATTGTACATGCCTTGTCTTGGGAATGAGGGGGAAGAGAAACCATTGTAGGTACTTATGCTCGTAGAGCAGTACCAATGTTTGTCGAATGAAAGTTTTACACTCACTTGGAAAGTTTCGGCACGCACACGCGGAGCAAGTTAGGCGACCGTCTCTGCTTTTGTTTATACTGATTTGAGGCTCTTCAGTTGAGCCTGCTAGATCTTGGTTGCTTATTCTCCCGAGTACATATCGTGATTCCCGCCACTCAAGTGAGTCCCGCGTAGGGACCATATCGAGTAAAGGACAGGGCCTCGGCGATAGCTAGTTGGGGAACAAGTGGCAGACGGGGCCGAGGACACATATACGGTCTTGCTCAATACAAAATGACTGAATTACCCTCCTAAAGACATATGAATTTGATATCAAGAGGGGTCCTTTCGAAAATGTATAAATTCTGGCCTTCCCTTTCGATTTTATTACCCTTCCATCAGCTTCTTCATCATGACGTTCTTCCGAACTGCATTTAGCCACTTTTGGCACAAGCATGCACCCATCATCGAGACCAACATGCCTCTTGACGAATGGTGCTACGTTGGTTGTGTAAATTCCACTCGATTCATCGAAAAAGTTGAGCTGTGCAGAGCACTGGCTGCAGGTCAAGATGCATGGGGTACACCTGTCGACAGAGCCCATTATCATACATTGATCCGTGTGTCTTTGACTCCGACCCCAGGTAGCCCCCATAAGGACAGTCTCTTCATCGAACGTGTCCTCTCTGTCGGTGGAGCATATCACTCCGTGTTTCCTATTCCAGAGACGATTCCCTCGGGTGGGACTCTCTTCCATCCCAACACCCATGATCGCGTCTGCGCCACCACTGGGGACCATTCCTCTGCATCCGGACGCAGACTCCAGGTTGAACGGACGATTACCTTCGCCGACGATAAGAATGACGGCGCTCGGCTCACACTCGCTCAGCTTGCTCAAATCCTCAAGTTTGTCAGTCGCACGACAATGTTGGTTTGTCAAGGTGGCGAATGCAAATCTCAGACCCGCTCATTTGCGTTTACGTGCATGGCAGCCTTGAAGCCAGCTGAATTCGGGGCTCGAGCGCTCCCGTACAAGCCAGGTGAGAGCGTAGGTACGGCTGTCGAGCGTGGGGTGGAGGTGATTGACGATACGGAATATGAATCGAATGCGGAGTCGTTTCTGGTGCAAGTGCCGTGGTTGCTTAGAGACTCCGAATCGCAGCGAGCAGTGAGTCTTACTCTGTCCAGGCAACTCTGTATGCTCACCATATTTTAAAAAAGATTGGACTGATTAGAGCATTGAAGGAGCACCATCGGGTTGAACTGCTCGATCAGTGAACATTTCATCGACTGCTGCGGGTTACTCATAAATGTTCGACCTTCCATATTGAATATTGAATCACAACACTTAAAATCGACTTTGAGCGTGAAGTGACTCATGGTGACGTGTCTTCGTTGATCACGGTGGGATGAAATAATAGGGGACAGAGCAGGGGCGGAGCGTATCAGCCGTGGTGGAGTGGGGAACGTTCGGACTCCGGCGTCGGCATAGGTGAAGATTTGAACCCTGCCTAGATCAGTCTGGGCGCTCGGAGCCGGAAGGCCGGTAGCGGGAATTGCCCGATGACACTTGGGTGAGACATTCGTTTGTACCTCACTGACTGTCTTAACAGGATAAATTTTTGAAGGGTTACTATAGGATGATCTCACAGCTGATCGGTCTATTCTAGGCTAGGCAGTATTGTCGTCACAAAGAATATTTGGATCTAATTGTCAGCTGTAGCCCGCAGTACGACATCGTGCCTACTCAAAGTGCTCCAGATTGGAAGTACATCCATTGGAGGAAGTGACAGACGAAAATTTCAAGACTTAGACACCACGAACGTGTGACTGTTGACAAAGCCGACTGGACCGTACGGCTGCCGGTCCCCATCACCAGGTTCAAATCTGCACCTTACCTCACGAGGTGATTGAGTGGTCTTCCACTGCAGTTTATGAGGTCTTGGGATGTAGGATCCTCGTGTGGCTGCGGGGCACCAGCGCAGCCAAAAAACAACCCCCCCGTTGTGGTGTTCTAGTTTTGCTGAAACGTATCCCATCTTTTTTTGTTTTCCGGGATACCGGATCAGATTTTTTATTAGTACTAACGAAGAATGTATGTTCCGAAGATCCAACGTGACTCACAAGCTGTCTATTGGGTATAGGGTACTCGACGAGTGGTTACAGACTCAGTTCGGGGAGCCGATTACGCTTACCTGTCTGGGTCGTATCCTCCAGAAGATCTCCTTAATCCTCTTATGGCTGTCCTTGCATTGGTGCCATAATACCATGTATTGGCCTGGGATATTCGCCACTCCGTGGTGAGTCACCTTAGCCTATTTTGTTCGGGCAAAGGTGTCCGTGAGATCGGCATGTTCGCTCCAGTGCTTGTTCCTAACATCGACAGGTGCGTGTGGAGCCGAAGTCTAGGCCTGCCCTAGAAAGTATAAATATCTATGGGGGCAGAAGTTCGAGAACTCAGCAAAAATGCTCCCGTCTCTCAGTTTCATAGCTCAGATATTTGGTCTGTCGTCGTTGATGAGCACGATCGACCCTTCTCTCCTTCTCGACCAGACCATTATCTCTGGCTGTTCTGCATCTGGCCCCATCTCTTGTCACAACGGGTCCACCGTGGACACATGTTGCACTGAGTACCCAGGGGTATGTCTTCTGGACGAGTTCCGTTATCGTTTCTTACTATCTTTGGCAATTCTAGGGTCTTTTGTTACAGACTCAGGTATTTATTCACTCTTCAATTATCCTTCCCATCTGGCGCTTACTTCCTTTTTTGATATTATAAGTTTTGGGATACAAATGTAAGACGAGGTCCCAGGGATAGTTGGACGATCCATGGTATGTGATTATTCCCTGAAATAATCAACTGTTCTGATAATTTGTAGGCCTATGGCCTGACAAGTAGGTTCATTTACTCGTCCATGTTACTGAACATTATTTAAGTTTCGTCAATAGCTGTGATGGCACATTTATGGAGAACTGCGATCCCTCTCGCAATTACAATATCCGCGAGGTGTGTCAAATTGCACAACACATGATCATTGTCACAGTAACTTGACCGGACCACAGCTTCTCATCGGGAAAGGGGCAACTTCGACACTGGATTATATGAAAGAATATTGGTTGAATAGTGAGGGTAGTGACGAGCACCTTTGGGATGTACGTCGAGGGTCCAAGTTTTATTTCGTCTTATCAATCACACCAATTCCCATTAGCATGAATGGTCTAAGCATGGTACATGCTACAGGTGATTATTGGGGTCTACTTGTGTCGTTACTATTCTAAGTTCGCTTCCATAGCACGCTCCAGTCCTCCTGTCTCCCTCCAGGAAGCCCTCAGGGATCAGAGGTAGGCCGATTAGAATGGGCGAATCGCACGCCATATACATCGCCCATTGGCTGACTCTTCTGCTTCGCGAAGGCTGTGGCATTCTTCCAGAACGTAGTCCAGCTCTTCCAAACACTTCCCACGTATACGTGGCTTGCCGACGCTGGGATCGTGCCCTCTCGGGATGTAACCTACTCCTTGGATGATATCCTTTCCGCGCTACAGCAAGGCTCAGGAGGCGTAAGTGCCCGAGCTCCTTCATCGTTTAGGACCTGAAGCATTATCTCACCTCATTATAGTACAGGCCCGCTGTTGGTTGCTCGCGTGGCAGACTTGACGCGATCAGTTGGTACTTCAACTTGCAAGGATCGCTCATTGATGGTCAATTCCTTCCCATTGGTAAACTCGATCCAATATTCAATGTGTTCAAACGTGCTGATTTTTTCTGCGGCAGGATCACCAAAGCACTCGACTTGTCCGTCTTACGGTATCCGATACCCCCCCAAGGAACACTGAGCTAATAACCCAGCTCCGTCGTGAGGCGCTGTAAATATGACGCCCGTGTCCGGAAAGCGTATATACCTGTTGCCTGGTTGTGTGAAGTACGGTCTTGCGTAGCAAAATCTGATAAGCGATATTCAAATCGTCTGGGGGCAGCAACGTTATCTTCAAAGATGAGAGGGAGAGAAAACATGGTAAATATAGGTGCAAGTAACGGATCACATAGGTATGAAAAGAATCCCTGACGAGTAGTTGCGGCGGGTGTGAGTAAACCAACGAGTGAACATATCGTACCTACATATCGTGACCTTGGAGCACATTGCAATCACCTTGTCCTTGGTTCGATACGGGTACGTATCTGCAAGACAATGACTATATGCCGGGCCCCGGATCTCTGGATGGATCGCCTTCTTCTGCAGTCTCCGTGTTCAACTCCGCAGCGGCTGTCATGAACCTAGATGAGCAATCGTCAGACAAGATACAATAACATCGTGCCATGGCACGCACTGTGCAGCATGAGTGCCCGCGAGGACTCGCATCGCATCCAAGTCATTCTGGAGCTGTTCCATCAGATCTGCTGTTTGGCCGATGGCTCGGGACATGTTTTTGAGACTGGATGCCAGCTGAGCGTACAGCCTGTCCTTGGCCTGAGACGAACGGCTCATGATTGAATATTGAAACCTCACACGATTCGAGGTGTCGTCTTGTCTGAGCCTGTAAATACACAGCTTACCGTTGGTAGCGCCGATGCGCGGCGAGCAAACCAAGTCCGATTATGGACCTTGCCGTAAAGTTTCTCTGGTGTGTTGCACGCTTGCTGTGCCCCTTTCCTTCAATCACCATGTCCGATGTCCAGGCCCATTTTGACAAGGCGGTTCAGGAGATCGAGCACAGAAACCAGATCAACAGACCCTCTGTCGATTTGTCGATACAGCGTCTCGACAACGGCGTAATCATCAATACACGGGAGCGTTTCATCAAAGACGTGCGCACTGTTTCTCCCACACAGGCATCGTCTGACCATTTTCACTACGCCAGGTTGCGCAACCTGCCGTGGACATCCCGACCGACGCACAGTTCTTCTCTCCCCATGATCCGACGAAACCCAACCTTGATTTTCTCAAGGATCACTTCTTCCATGAAGGCAGGATTAGGCAGGATCATGCCCTTTGGATTATCGAGAAGGCCACCGCTTTGCTTCAGAGCGAGCCGAATGTTTTGGATGTTGATGCTCCCGTGACAGGTTCGATGTCCTTCATGAACAGGCCAGAGGCCTTGAGCTAACCCGAGCGTATCTTCCAGTTTGTGGAGACATACATGGACAATACGTGCGTTAATACGTTCTGCGCCGTGCATAGAACTCGTGGAGTTGATGTTGCGTAAGTATGACCTCATGAAACTCTTCGAAAAGGGTGGAAACCCCAAGACGACTCGATACCTCTTTCTCGGAGATTACGTTGATCGGGGATATTTTAGCATCGAAGTACTCTCTTTCTCCTCTCCTATACAACGACCGCCTAATCTTTCTTCATAGTGCGTGTTGTACCTCTGGTCACTCAAGATATGTTTTCCGGACAGCCTGTTCCTTCTTCGGGGTAACCACGAATGCCGCCGTCTGACCGAATACTTTACGTTCAAGATTGAATGTAAGTTATTCTCTTCCTTTAGCTATTCTTCCCTCATCTCTCGTGCCCCTGATAGGTCAGCACAAGTATTCTGAACGCTTGTATGACGCATGCATGGAGTCATTTTGCTCCCTTCCGCTGGCTGCCGTAATGAACAAGCAGTTCCTGTGTATACATGGCGGCTTGTCTCCAGAACTTCATACCATCCACGACCTTCAAATGGTTCGCGTGCCGTGCCCCTGTATTTTTTTTCTGCTTATTCCTATTTACTTAGCTCGACCGATTTCGGGAACCCCCAACACATGGTTTAATGTGTGACATTCTCTGGTCAGATCCATCAGAGGATTTCGGCTCGGAAAAGGGAAGTGATAGCTTCTTACACAATCATGTCAGGGGCTGCTCCTATTTCTTCACGTGAGTTACATTTTTTGGATGTGTGTGATATGATTGATTGACATCATAAATATCATGGACCGATCAGTTACTTGGCTACGTGTAAGTTCCTGGAGAGGAACAACCTGTTGTCAATCATTCGCGCCCACGAGGCCCAAGATTCTGGGTATGTTATGTTCCTTTCTTCTTGTCCCCGCCATATTGATGCCCTTTAGTTTTCGTATGTACCGGAAAGCCCAGGGAACCGGTTTTCCCACTCTGATCACTATCTTTTCTGCCCCGAATTATCTTGACGTGTACAATAACAAGGCCGCTGTACTCAAATACGAAAACAATACGATGAACATCACTCAATTCAACTGTACATCTCACCCATATTGGTTGCCCAACTTTAAGGATGTTTTTGAGTGGAGTTTACCATTCGTCGGAGAGAAGAGTATGTCGCCTTGCTTCGTGATTCTGTTTATTTCGCATTCCATTGAATTGCATACATAGTTACGGACATGCTCGTGGCGGTACTCAACACATGCTCCAAGGAGGAGCTCGAGGACGAGCACATTCCCGACCACATTCCCGAGCCACATCACGAAGACATTCGGGAGCGAAGACGAGTTATCAAGAACAAAATTCTTGCAGTCGGTCGGATGGCACGAGTATTTGCAGTACTCCGGTATGTTGGCTTCTTTTCTCAGCATAACACAGTAACGTGACCAGCTACAGGGAGGAGTCCGAAAACGTCTCTGAACTCAAGAGCATATCGTCTACCGGCAGGCTTCCTTATGGAACTCTTGCACTTGGCGCGGAAGGAATCAAGAAAGCAATTTCGAGCTTTGAAGACGCGTACGTTTCTTTATCTCCTCTACATTTCCAAACAATTTATGCGTACGCATATGATAGCCGAAGGTCGGACATCGAAAACGAACGATTACCACCAGCACCAGAAAAATCTGCCAGTTCGCTCGGTCAATCCAAGGCCACTCCCACGCCTACACCCTTACCGACGTTTATGCCTGTGCCCATGTCCTCACGATCAATGATACCTTGGGACGACGGACGTTCTGAGACACCGTCGCTTGAGCGTGGGTCCTCCCCGAGCGCGTCGAGTGTAAGTTCATCACCGCCGACACCGCCTCCTCCGGCGCATTCGGACCGGCGGGGAAGTTTGCGATTGGGCGGGTCGACAAGCCCATCAACGAGGCAGCGGAGTGTGCATAATGCGATTTCCATGTTGCATGCGGCGTTGGATGGGAAAAAGGGTGGGTCGAATTGACATGCGTGCATTTGGACGTGAGGGGACAACTTGTACATACATAGACTTTTCTTTCTTCTCTTTTTCTACCCTCTACTTTTCGACGCGTGCGTCGCTGGTGGTCGGAGACTGGAGCTGTAGCTGTACAAGTTTTTATGTTTTGTGGGGATGATTCGATGATCACTGGTCCCATGTATTTGTATTTCGAAGACGCCCTAGAATTGGTACATTCGTGATTCTTATTCGTAGAGGGAATAAAATGTGTACGGTGGTCAGAAGAGAGGTCGTCTGGGGCTATGTCAGACTCGGAACGAATGAGCGGTTGAGCAGAGGCGGCTGAACTTGACAAAGTGGAGCACTTCGGGACCTGAAGAGGCAGAAAGGAGGAGCGAGAAAGGAGACTTTGGCGACCAAGTCGGGGGGATTCGGAGACCCTGCGGATTTTGTCGGCCCGAGGACGGAGCATCCTGAACACAACGTGAGCGTTAGCTGATGGTTTACTAATCTTATTTCTAGGGAGATCCCATAGTTTTCTGGCTTGCCATACAAAAAAAGTATTCTAGGTCTAGTGAAGTGGCAAAGTACGAAAATAGCCCAAACAGAACCTTGCTGAGCGATATTTACTGTTGTTGCTCCTTTGGCTCAAATACTACTAATGGTCTCACAGTTTACTACACCCAGGGTCGTACCGATATTCCTTGACTGATATTCTATTCAGACCTACCCTTAACGACATGAGTCAACGCCCCCATCTTTGTTGTAACCCGGCGAGGTGCAATGCGATGCTTGGGTTCCGGGAAAACGTCGGTCACTTTTAAATTTTGTTACCCCACATCTTCCGAGGTTAGGGATATTCACCTCCGACCTTAATTATTTATTCCCTCAAACATCATTTGGTTTCAAATCGTGCCTTGTTTATTTACAACTGCTATTTACGAACACGTAATTCCGTGTTTTTCTTCAGTATCACAAAGCCCTCCGTACTGTCGATCAGTGAGTGACCTCCGATTATGATATACTTACATCCAAATCCCTATAGCTATCGTTATGGTTTGCTCTCTGAACAGTCGGAAAATCCATGTTTTGAATCTCAAATCGGTTATTCCGCGGCCTTTGGCTCTAGCATCAATATCTTCCCAGCACCTAATTGACTGAAAATAGTTTACACGTCTGTTTTTGAAACGCAGGGTAGCATTTCCTGCTTCCAACTCTTTCCCAGCCAACATTTTGTAGCTAATCTCCGATGGGTGAGCATTGTGGTCATGTTCTCTGCGTACTAAGTTGACAAATGCAGACCGGTATGGAAGCGCAGATTCAGTTGTTGAAGAAGCGTTTCGCAATGGTGGGAAAGCAACAGTAAGTTAGTACTTGCTAGCGGTAAATACTCCAGTCTCCACTTACGTCTGACAACATCTATTCCAGTTTGCCCATTCTCATTCTCTTCGCATACACTAAAACTAGCCGCGTCATCGTGAACGTGCATGGTATGAACCACATGCTCACAATGAAAAATTCTCACCGGGCGGTGTATAAAGCTATGGGGGTTCCAAGGGGGGCCTCAGCCTGAGGGAAGTTGGTTATTGCCACTCGCCTCAAATGTGGCTACTCTCCTCTTTATTGGCGCTCGGCTCTTGCCAAGCTGCTCTTGCTGCGTCGCCTGGAAGCGCATCGCCATCTACTACAGCATTTACTGCCCCGGGACCATTCCCTACTTCAATCTACAAGTCCTATTGGAACAACCCAACACAAACATCGGCACAACCACAGCCAGTCATTTCTGACCCGGTTACGGCAAGTATACCCTTAAAACGACAATCCTCTGTCTTGTACACTCAACTAATGATTCACAGAACGTCATCTTCCCGGCAATACTGACGAATCCCGATGATTTCCCCGAGGTCCGTATTCTTATTCCCGTTACGTACCGTACTACCTCATTATACTGTGTTATCAGAACGACACTGTTGATCCCCACCCGCTTCCGCCCACTTACAATGCGTCCGAGTTGCTTAGTCAAGCACTCACTCAAATTCAGACGATCGCCAACAATTCGGTGTTTGGTAACAACACGTGTGCGCAATGTCTAGCTTCGCTGGAGATCGGCAAATTCCTCGTCATGGCAAATCCTGAGGATGGACCCTTGCTCGCCCAGGCCATCTGCGAGTACTTCGTCGAGTACACTTGGGGGGACTGTTATAACGAATGGAGTATACTTGCCCTTGGTCCCATATTTTCACAATTCGTCGCGTTTGCCGATGTTGGAGGGTACGATGGGGAGGTGAGTGTCAAGCGGGGTAAGAGGGTCCTGATTGCTAACCCCATATGGCGGACACAAGAATATATGCTCTCAATTCAACTATCTTTGCGATATCCCACCTGCGGGGCCGCTCAATTTGACTGAGTGGTTTGCGAAACCGAAACCCAACCCGCTTCCGGCACCTGTACAACCGAGCGGCGAACGGCTCCGAGTTCTGCATGTCTCGGACATTCATATTGATCCGCGTGTGTACATTCCGTCTTCTTGTCGTTTTGGGTTAACGCTATGGCAATGTTTGTTGAACAGGATACGCAACGGGCTCTGAGGCGGATTGTTCTCAGTATCTGTGCTGTCGTAATTCCTCTTGGAATCATCACTCTCCTGACCATATTTTGTTACCTGCTTCCCGATATGGTGCCTATTACTGGTACCGTGCCTTTTAACGTATAGTTTTTTTTTGTTAATAGCTTGACAGTGACGCACCGGTTTCATTGGTAGTATCTGCCATGGAATCCATTGAACCTCTTACCGGTCTTGGATTCAATTTCTCATTGTTTACAGGTGATCTGACGGCCCACGATAACGACAATCAATACTCCAGGCATGTCATTTCGATATAATTATGTAGGATTATGCTCTGACACAACTGATTCGCCAGGGCTTATGTTGATTATGCTGAGGTAAGAAGACCGTACAAGCGGACGACAGTATAATTGGAAAGGACGATCTTAACAGGTTATAACCTACAATTTGTTGAGGAGATACCTTGGATCTCCTCCCATATACTCGACAGTTGGTAATCATGACACCTATGTATGTTGCAGGACTATTTCCTTTTGGTCGCCTCTGCTCACGGTCTTTTAATAGGAACAGTTCCAAATGATCCCATACACGGTTGGGGAATCTCTCGGAAATGAATTCAACTGGTTCGCACGATAATGGCCTTTCGAGATCGACGCATGATTCACTTGACGGGTTGATTATTTAGGCTTTACGAACATATCTCGGCTATGTGGGAGTACGAGGGTTGGCTCGCCAATGAAACTGTCGAATTTTCACGATCATATTATGCTGGATACGTGGTCAAACGGCCTGATGGTCTTCGCATTTTGAACCTTGATACGAACATCTGTGAGTTGATTCCTCGGTGCATGATTATGAAGTTTCTGAAACGCATGTCAAATTCTACAGGGTACAGGTAAGATGACAATGTGGAATTTTATGACGTGTGGTCTGACTTGGAGTGCGACAATAGGGATAACTATTTGGGTTATATAAACTCGGATGATCCGGATGCCTTTGGTATGCTACGGTGGTTGACAGATGAATTACAGGACGCGGAAGACGCGGGCGATAGAGGTAAGTTGCCAAATCCAAATGTGCGATTTTTCTCATCCAAGTACATAATCTAGTGTGGATCATCGGTCATGTGCTGTCCGGATGGGATGGAACACAATCGCAATCCAACCCTACCAATTTGTGTGAGTGCACGTCCATTTTACGCGTCGATGGTTTCCTGATTGCAATTTACAGTCTACCAAATGTGATTGTATGAGGAACTCTCACTGCCAAGCATGAACTAACGATTAGTCAACAGCGTGGATCGGTTCTCACCTCATGTTATCGCCAGTGGGTAAACTGGTGATCTTATAAAGATTCTCCTGCTTACCTCAACGCTTATAGATATTTTCTGGGGTCACACACATGAAGACCAACTTTCCGTACGTCAGATATCTTTGCGTTAGACAGCCGCCTAATCGCACGTTATAGATTTTCTATGCCAACAATGGTACGGTCATGAATGCTGACACGGCCGTCGCGGTGTCCTGGGTCTGTTCGCCAGGGTTGTAACGTAGAGAATCGAACTCACTAGATGGATGCAGATCATGCCATCGTTAACACCATTGAACAACCTCAACTCTGGCTTCCGTGTGTATGAAGTAGACTCTGCGGTATGTTTCTTCACGATTGCAGTACAGCTCGTGGCTGATGCTGCTTTCACAGACATTCGATATTCTAGACTCTTACACGTTGGTTTACATTCTTGCATATCCCACACTGATTCCATCGATTACCATGATGGTTACAGGTACTATAGCGCTGTTAGCGACTTTCCGGCGCTGGACGGCCAGACGGAATATGGACCGACGTACCAATTCGAGTACAGCGCGCGTGAAGCATACGGTGGGAATATTACGTGGGGCGAAAATGACCCACTGAACGCAACGTGGTGGCACCTTGTCACCGAACGTGAGTTGAAGTTTGCTCCCACTGTGGCTTGATTGCGCAGAAACAAATTTGCGTTCTGACTTCCTATTCGCACCATAGAAATGGAGAACGACCCTTCTCTAGTGACGGTGAGTAGGCGCACCTGAATTCGAAGAAATAATATGCTAACGTGAGTATGTGATAGCTGTTCAACCATTATCAAAGCAAGAGTTCGGTCGCCGGAAAGAACTGCACAGGGGAATGTATCCCTGCAAAAATTTGTTACATGCGGAGCGGTTCTGCGCCTCTTGCGCTGGAAAACTGTCCGACCGGATATGGCTCTACACAGTAGATGAGATCGCATCGGCCGATGCGAGAGCGCACACATTATTAGGTGTATGAGACAATGAAATCGATTTATATCTCTTCGTAAGCGAAGCGTAAGCCCCGGGCCGCGTTTTCCGCATCGTTCTGCGACCGCTATAACGAATTATGTGGGTTTGAGATCGAACTAGTGCATGACTTCGAGAAAGTCTTTGCCTACTTGAGGTAAAGCTTCATACGCATGATTAGCCAACCCCTTCGCTACCATGTAAAACTAATTTATAACATAAGCAGAGCGTATGATATATGTCGATGCAAAGAACAGGAGACAAGCTAACCTAAAGTCAATACAGTTAAAATCTACAGGTAATGTGTTTCCAAAATATGGCCAGCGATATAACCCGATGCTTTACTTGAACTCCTCGCCCTACACAGCCACAGAAATAGAATATTCTGTTATGAGGTTCCACACCAGCATTTGGCATGCTTCGCGACGCCCGGGCATCTCTGGGGGACAGTTATCGGGAAAAGTGGTGATGCACGCATGAGCGGAAGACCCGTTGAAGCTGGAAAGCATGTTGTGCTGCCACCATTCTTCCATGGAAGCAATGGCATCAGGCCTGGCAGCCGATATGTCCTCAAGCCCTGAGATGACCAAAACCACAGGGGTGTTTGGGCAGAAAATATTGCGCATCCGCATAATTTCATCATAGACCTTCTTTGTCCTCGCCATTGTATTAGAGAATACGTTAACGCAAACGACGAGAAGGTGGACACCGCCTTTCTTGGACAAATCTGTGAATAACGATCGCAGCGCCTTCTGCGCACGCTCCGCATCCACGCATGGCTCATCCCATAATCCAGGGGTATCCCAAAGACGGATAAGTTGATTATTAATCCCCACATCGTAAGGGCTTATTGCTTCTGTGCAGGCAGTAAGCCCATGCGCCGTAGCAGCTCTCTCCGAGCTAAGTACAAGATTGATAAGGGAACTTTTCGCGGCGCCAATTTCCCCTGCAACTACAGCATTGCGAAGTAAAACTCCCTTGGCTATGAGGCGGCGAACGAGTTGCTGACACAACTCGTGACGATTTGAATCGGATTTGTCAGATAACGTCGTGATGCAAGCATGACCGGGGAAAAACATCTTCAGCTCGGAAAATGTCATGAGGTTGTCCTCCCACCATCTCTCCATTGAGGCAATGGCATCGGGCTCAGCTACTAAGTCCTCGAGTCCTGTGATGACTGCGAACACGGGAGCCGTAGAGCAGAGTCTTTCACGCATCTGCATAATAGAACCATACACCTTCCTTGTCTCCGTCACCTTCAAGTTTCTAGGAATGCAAATAATCAAGAGATGGGTGCCTCCTCTCTTGTTGAGATCTACGAGTAACGATCGTAGAACTTTTTCGGCGTTATTGTGGGGTTCGCTCCCTTGTAATCCTGGAGTGTCCCAGAGACGGATGACCTGATTGTCGATATTCAAATCGTACTCGTTTGTGGTGCCTGCATCATTCCTGAGGCCATGTACCACAGTGGCCTGCTCCGAACCGAGCACGAGGTTGATAAGAGAACTTTTCCCAGAGCCAATTTCACCAGCGATAACAACATTACGAACGGGTAAAGTACCCCAGATAATGAGACGGCGAACAAAATCCTGACACAACCTACGACGGGTAGGTAGCTGTGGATCACAGTCGTCTGGTAAAGTTGTGATGCAAGCGTGACCAGAGAATAGCATCTTGAAATTTGAAAGTGTTACACCGTTATCTTCCCACCATTGTTCCATGGAGGTAATGATATCGGGCAAGCCCGACATCTCCTCAAGTCCGGTGATGACAGCTACGAGTGGTACGTTCGCAGCGGCCTCGTCCCGAACTGTTGTGATATCCTCGTATATCTTCTTCATGCCTTTGGTGACATGGGGGAGACCACGCATGCAGTGTACCACAAGATGGACACCTCCCTCCCTCTTCAGCTTCGTAAAGAGCGACCGGAGTTTACTGAGTGCTTCCTTTGGTGACACGGACCCAAAGGAACCTTCGCTGAGACCCGGTGTGTCCCAAAGACGGAGTGTCTGCGTACTATCAACATCCCATTTGTGACATTCAGCTTCGTTGGTTATGCCAAGAGCATCGTTCCCTGTGATGGCAGTTTCCATGCCTGTGACAAGATTGATCAAGGAACTCTTCCCAATCCCAGCTTCCCCTACAACGACGACGTTACGAATGGAATGAACTGGCGTACTTCACATTGTGTTAGCCAAAACATTCGGTAGCTCCTAATTTTCCCAAGTACCTTGTAGGCAAATCAACTATTTCTGGACTCGACCCAGAAGTCGACAACAAAGTACTAGACTCTGTTTCATGGCAAGACTCGGGGGATGACACGCGTTGTTCCCGCTCGTGCGGGGTGGCGGGTGCTAATGGTGTTTGTGTTGCCTGCGAGACGCTCGGACCGACCACGGGATGATGCTGAACGGTCGCATCCACGGAAGGCACATGAAGACTGTCCACGCTGCATCCTTGTTAGCTTCGAGGAGAAAGAGAGTATTGCAAAGACTCACCAAATCAGATCACCGTCTCTCACTATCGCGAGTTCAGAATCATCAAGGAGCTCGAAGCCGTCGATGCTCAGGTGCAACGAGGAGGGCTCGACGCCATGAAAAGCAGGCAGGGAGGTGCAAAGGATGGATTTGAAAGAAGATATGGTCGGCGTCGACACGTCACTGTGTCCGGAGGAAAAACCGAGAGGGAACCATGCTTTGACTGGAGGAAGCGGTGGGTTTGTGGATATCTTGACCCGCATTTCGTGGATGACACCAGAGAGGCGGGCACAATGTACATGAACGACATGTCTGCGCCGAATGCCCTCTGACCCTGCTGACTAATAACAACATTGACACGAGCACCGCCACAGAGCACCTTGCAAGATTTCAGCCTTTCTTCTTTGTTCCCGCCCGGTGACCCTCGCTTTCTTTGTCTATGTCTCTCTCACTGTTCTTTCATAGTACAGATTTCATGACCGATCCACCGCCCTCGATGCGAGGCTGACCGAAGACCAAACGTTTCCGTCCGATGTGCATGCTCGAAGTCAGACTCGCCGCTAATAATCACCGATCCACGGCACAAACAGCTTCACCTAATCGCTATTATACTGCAAGAAACTCGTAAGCACTCGGGTTTTAACATGTAGTTATGAAAGAACACTTACTGTCGTACCTAGTTTCCCAGCTAGCCATTGAAGAACGAGTGCGATGAGCGAAGCGTTCCGCTCACGCCCCTCCTCAAACATCGGCCGTATCTGGATACCTAACGTGTCAAGCTCTGTTCGCAACTCATTTGCACGACCTTGATTACCCTCTGATTCCGCTTGTGCTAAAAGTTGTTGCAGCATTTCCCTCCACTGTGAGAAGAGTTGCTGCGAGCGGGCATAGGATGCTCTCATGACTCCGTGCCCATTCGAACGTCTTTCTCGATCTTCCAGCTCTGCCTCTAACCGATGCGCTTCCTCGTCTATGAGCTCGTTCATAATGTTCCAAGCGGAAGATTTGCGGTTGTCAAAGTGCTTGAAGACTGCGCGTATATTTGCATTTTGAAATTCCTCTTTAAGAACTTTCTCCCTCATTTCTGCCTGCATCGAATCGTCCGAATGTACCTCGTTCCACATGGTCGTCAGAACACATATCTGGCGTATAGCCATGCCGCCACACTGTTTACGAAGTGATTCAGTGTGCTTATGTGGAAAGCCGCGAATGCGGTTGTCGGTGATGGGGTGGAAGTAGACTATCCCCAGCTTCGAATTGGTATTCGACGGGTAGCTACACGGCATCAACATGTTGGTTCATATACAATGAATAATCACATACTTTGTCTCTAGCCATTTGGCCACACGTGTCAGTATGACTGCATCGGGTAAATAGGTGCTATCGAGCCCTGGGGTGTCGACAAAGACTACGTGCTGACCGTCATGTTCTACGGTGTAAGGGGTGATGCTTCGGGTATCAGCGTTCAAAGAGGATGTCGATGAATGGCCATCTCCCGACGCATCCGTGAGCACATTGATAAACTGACAATCTTGAAGATGAGAGTTTGATGTCAACAAATTATAACTCACATTGGTTTTTCCTGATCCAGTCGGCCCCAAAAGGCTATTTCCAGATCTGTTTAGCATGCTGGAAGAACAGAGTGAACGGCCCACACAGGAATATCATGTTATCCGGTTTACGATAGATCGAACCCGCTGTAACGGCAGGATAGTCTACCGTCGATTCAGGTTTCTCGGAGAGAAGCCCGATAATAACACTCACCTTGAGCGATCTCCCACACTATATCCCATGCAGAGGAAGTTTGATTGTCGAATCTTTTGATAGTTTCTGAATGAATAACTTCGTTCTGCCCCTGGAAATCTTCAATCAGAGCCTTTTCCCGTGCCTCAGCCCCATCTACATTGTCCACTATGTCATCCCACATTGTCGTCATCAAACAAGTTTGATGGAAAGTCATTTCATTGCACTGGTTGCAAAGCATTTCAATGTACTTCTGTGGTGGGCGACCTTGAATGCGAATATCGGTGATTCGGTGGGAGTATATTATCCCTGGAGCGATGTTGGATCCATGGCTGCCCGTACCAGAATATCGCAAGCAAAGTTTATAAATAAAATGGTGACGCACTTATACTCTAACCACTTGGCTATGAGCCCTATGATCGTCGAATCCGGTAAATAGGTGCTATTGAGTCCTGGAGTGTCCAAGAAGATAAGACGATGGCCATCATGCTGCACTTCGTGAGGGATAATGGATCGAGTTCCGGCGGTCAAGCTTTCTGCATCCCTGTCCTCTGACGTCCCAGTGAGGGAGTTGATGAACTGAGCCATTTCAATATCAGAGGTAAATGTCATCAAATTGTCGGCTCACATTGGTCTTTCCCGACCCTACCAATCCCAAAAGACTAATGACCAGACTTTAATCAGCAAATCAATACATGATATCGCAAGAGCGATACGCACACGAATAGTAACACAGTGTTCGGTTCATCTATAGAACCTATATTGACACAAGGGTGGTCTAAACCGTCAACATCAAGTTGTAATACTAGATGGGAGAGCAAAACGACTGATAGCACACACCTCGGACCAAGTCACTTACGATATTGAAGGCAGAAGAACGTTCGTTTTCAAAGCGTTTGCAAGTCTTTGGAACACGGGCTGTTTTCTGAAATTCCTCTTTCAGACGCCTTTCTCGCATCTCCGCCTCTACCAGTGTTGTATCGATTACGTCGTCCCACATAGTCGTCACAAGGCACACATGGCGCACGATCATGCTTTTGCATTGTCTCTGGAGCATTCGAATATGCTGTCGCGGAGAGCGCTGGATGCGATTGTCGGTAATGCGATGAAGGTAGATTACCCCTACTTCGACGTCGGGTCGATAACTTCAATGTGTAGTTCAGCACATATTGATATGAATGACTCGTAGTCACGCACGTTGTTTCTAACCATTTATTTACCAGCGCGGCTATCCCTGCATCTGGAAGATAGGCGCTGTCGAATCCGGGAGTATCGATAAAAACCAGATGCCGACCATCTCGTTCTATCCTGCGAGATATGACGTTTCGGGTGCCAGCATTCAGAAACGCAATTTCGTTATCTCCAGGCGTTCCGGAAAGGACGTTGATGAACTGATGTTCCTTGAGACGAGATTCAAACGAGAAAAAGTACTAACTTACATTAGTCTTTCCAGAGCCTGTCGGGCCAATGACACTGTTGAGTATAATATTGAACCTCTATTGAGTACATGGGACGATCGCAGTGAGTTTGCGCGT
Source organism: Austroboletus cf. mucosus (assembly GCA_038093715.1). Taxonomy (NCBI): domain Eukaryota; kingdom Fungi; phylum Basidiomycota; class Agaricomycetes; order Boletales; family Boletaceae; genus Austroboletus; species Austroboletus cf. mucosus. The sequence goes on along the minus strand of JBBPST010000008.1, from coordinate 33,050 downwards.
ACAGAAATATCATGATGTTACACTGGTGACCTGGCTCAGGCTGTCGTTAAACCAAGTCAACTCCAGGAATGGTATATTTATTCCAGACTCAAAATGGAGCAATGAAATGCCGGCCAGTGACAGCTACGAATTGTTTATAGCAGAATCCCGATATCGATACGACAAGAACAATATTTGACGAAACATGGGGCATTACAAGCAAAATAAAATGATGTACATTCTAGGGCGCGATAGGAACTAAGCCTGTAGTCCATCCAGCTTAACAGCTTGCTATATGACAAGCCCAGTACTCGGTCAAAGTCAAATGCAGCAAAATATCCAACCAGACTTACTGCACGGGATTTTGGACCAAATAACCGCAGCATAAAGCGCCTGAAGAAGGGGATCTTCATCTCATTCATCTCATCGAACGTCTTCTGTAGCTGCGCATTGATTTTGTCATACTCCTCTTGCAAGCTCCTGGCTAGAGACGGATCGTTTTGCATCTTCGCCTCATCTGCTAGCTCCTTGAGAGTCCTCTTCTGCTCTGCAAGAAGTTGCTGGAACCGAGAATACAGGACCTTAGCCGCTTCCGTCTCATTCAGACGCTTGTTCTGATCAACGAGCTCTTCCTGAAGAAGTAGATCGTCTCCTTCTTTCCCCATTTTTGTCAGCTCGTGTACGATATCCCACGCGCAAGCCCGCGAATTAACAAAGCGCCTATGAACGGCGCCCTCTTGTATAAGTTGTTGCCAGAAGTCACCTATAAGCTGTTTTTCCCTACTCTCTGCCATTTTGGGGTCCTTCATCTTGTCCCACATGGTCGTGACTAGACGAGCTCGACGCAGAGGTAAATTACCACAAAGCCGGCCAAACATCTGGAGATTCTTGTACACGGAACCAGACATACGATTGTCTGTAATTCGGTGAAGGTATATGATCCCACCGACGTTGAGTGTGCCACCATCAGGGTACCTTTGCATGTGTCAGCGGAGGAAAAAACAATCAGATATCACCTACTTTTGCGTGAGCCAGTCAGCAATTACCCTCAAAATCTCGGTATCTGGCCGATAGGTATCGTCGAATCCGGGTGTGTCGACTACGACAATCCGAATGCCACTTCTGTCGGTTATAAAGTACGGAACAACATCCTGGGTGTCGGACCTCAAGTTACCAGCTTTGTATTGTTCCGCGTTCCCGGTGAGAGTATTGATAAACTGACGGGGACTCTCGATATGGCCCGAATTAGATGTCGAGAATACTATGTACTCACATTACTCTTCCCGGATCCAGTTGGGCCCATGAGACTATTTTTCGGAATTGCTTCAATAAGATGATATTAGTTCTGAACGGAGAGCTCACACAATGATGAAGTCGTTTGAATTTGGTTTGAAACCGTTCTTGGTCATGATTCCTCGTAGAGATGCAATGTGTGGCCGGGCGGAAAGGATGGGTCGAGGGAGACTTTGAAGCTGCATAAATTAACTATTTTTACATGTCCGCTCCAGCCTCCAGCCTGTTTCACATGAGGACTTCCGATTCCTATAAAATGTACGACTTATGGTAAACGCGTGGATGTACATCTTCGAATAAATAGGGCCATTAGGAATAGGATATTTTACCGAAGAATGAAATCTTGAGATGTCGATGTATCCATGCGTGATGTACAAATATGCGCCAGAGCAAGCAGGGGGCAAGGTCAGCTGCCTTGCGGCGATCGAGAATGGAAGAGTCCACGGGTGGAGCTGATGTGACTAGATCAATATCTCAATATGAAACTTGAGGATGAATTGATTTATTCCAGATGAAACCCTGAACGCAAAACTGTATACACATGCAAGAGGTGTGTACGAGCGGAGTTGAGTCTTGTACTACATTTCAAGTGGACATCTCATCACCTTATTGAATTGGATTCGTTCGCTATGGTACATCACTACTGACCGCGCTTACATGATACAGTACCTAGTTTATGGTGCAGCACACATGTAGTAGCATACCTTGTCCGTTATCGCGAATAACCCTGCGTCGTTTCGTCACGCCTGATCAGCAAGTTGCGTTCCCGGCGCCCGACTTTTCAACACACCTTCTGTTGCACGTTGATCGACCCATCAAATATCTGGAACGTGTTGATTAGCGCCATACTACCCTGTGGCTCCAGGCGCACAAGAGCAGTGTGCAATGTGCTGAAATTTCGATTTTGCTACCTCCCCGTGCTTCGCTGGTGATCACGTCATCCTGGATATCCATTCCACCTCATCTGCTCTAAGTATAGAACCAGCCGCTCATGGTTTTGGTTTCTCGGCGAAGCTCGACGCCTCTTTTTGGGCCCGAAGTCACACTTGCAGCCGCAACGCCATCGAAGGGCCTCAGGAATAAATTTCCGATTTCCAGCCTTGACTTTATCTCCCTCAGACTTTCGCACCCAATATCCAATGACGCCTCATCGAGCCAAAAAAAAAAGGTCCTCTAACACTTGAACTTGGCACTCCAGATTGCCCAGTGCTAAGCGATTATCGACGCAAATGACATAGTGATCGCGTATGCTTTCTTAGATCTGATTCTACTTTGCTCATCCCGAATTTAGCTAGGGTGGGTCTCACAGGGGCAGGCAAGAGTTCGGTGAGTGACTCAGCGCAAGACTACGTCGTAAGACTGAGGCCTTCGCAGTTTGTGAACATAGCTACCGGGGACACGGAGGTCCTAGTTGGCCATGATTTGGCATCCCGAACACGTGTACACATCCTCGAAACATAGTCTTGGCGGACACACCCGGATTCAACGATACTCGTTAGTCTGATGTTGAAATTAGCGAAGTGGTTGAAGGATACGTGAGTCACTTAGTTTGCGCGCACAGGCCTTTCACTCACAGGTATCAGAGCAACATCAGGCTCGCGGGAAATCTTTACCTTCACCGTATTTCAGACGTCAGAATAGCAGGGACTCCCGTGAGAAATCCGACTGTGTTCAAGGATTTGTGCGGTAATGACAACCTCAAAAACATCATCCTTGTCACAACGATGTGGGACGAGGTCAAAAGCGAGTCGATTGGTCCAGAGAGGGAAACAGAGCTTACATCGAACTTCTGGAAAGATATGATCCACCTCGGCTCGCGTACTTTCCGTTACGAAGGAATCTGCGAGTCAGCTTGGAAGATCATAAATAAGTTTGACTTGGGAGGCCTTCCGGAGGCGAGGTCCAGTGAGAAATGGTTTATCGTGGTCTACAACTTCACGAAACGTCTGCAGGGAAGACCTTGTTCTATTCCCTGGAAGAGGAGGTTAAGAAGGTCTGGGCAAAGATGCGTGGTAGGGCCCGACGACCAATCAGTCCGGGACGACCATCTGGCGGCAATCCTTCGGCGGTCGTCGATCAAGTCTATCTCTTCTGAAGCCTTTCGGTCTGTGGCTTTCCTATCGCATACTTTTAGCGTTGCCTCCAGCTCCTCCACACGTCCGTCCAGTATAGCTGACAGCACCGCTTCTGGGAGGCACTCAGCCATGATTAGAGGTTTGAAGATTGCCCACGAGGCGGCAGGAATAATACCATTCTTAATTCTCTGAGGATCTATCAGAACAGTCTTATGTATAGCTGAATTGATTCAAGTCAGGGCTTTTTTTCATCGTCGAGCAACTTCTAACTTAGTTTAAAGGAGATAAATGGTACACATCACGCCATCAGTCAAGCGGTAGAGAACTCTGGGTGGCTGCTCGAGGAGATTGCACAATACACAATGAAATCCCGCCTTTCCAACTGTAAGGATCGCATAACGGTTGCACGCGGACCGGGCCGATAATATGCCGAACCGAGTCTTTTGTCTTCATGCTACATAGCCTCAGTCATACATATTTAAGTAGCTCTTTGTCGTTCTCGAGCGACGAGAGACTTCCGTACAGTTCCACGATATACTGAACATGATCCCCTCACATGTACTCGCCCGTCTCTCGGCGATGTTGCCACCCCCTTGCCTTATATCCTCTCCCCTTCGAACTCGCAATCCCGGATCCGACATTACACAACGATCATTGAAATCTTTTCAAAGATACGTCGCCTCTAACTGATAAGGGAGACGAACGTACTTCCTTAAGGAACTCAAACACCTTTTAGAAATTGTAAAGAAGATTGTGAATAAGGGTTTTGTTGCTCGCTTCCTCCTGCACGACGCGGACATTCAAGCAATTTCGGAGTACAATGTTTGCATTCAAACGATCTACGAAAAATTTGGGCTATGACCTTTCTCGTTCTTACCAGCTGAAGTTGCTTGGCAATTGCACGTCTTCAAGAAGGGATGGTACTCCTCTGCAGCGAATAGAGAATCTGTGCATGATTTTATCCACAAGATAACTGTGACGCTAGCTGATTAATTTCGTAGCGAGAATGCTGATGTGAGATATGAGTTGTCAGCGAGGAAAATGAAGAATTCTCTGGCGCTGCGAGTCGTGCAAGTTTTTCGAGTAAAGTCATGAAATCCGTGTATCAGTGCTGGCGACCACATTGAGCACGCATGAAGTTCATTCCAATTATGTATATTACCTTGTAAGTAGTCTATTGATAGTAACATTAAACCCCTTCCGCCACTCACGCCGCCTTCTCTTCACACCCACCGCTAGTCTCGTGTCCCTTGACTCTTCGTCTGCGGCTTCGTTCGACACCCGGACCCTGATCGAACTTTTGCGCTCCACACCTTTGAAGTTCTTTCTGCCCGTTCCCGCATGTGATAGGTAGCCCTCATCCAACATATCCGCCCCGGGGGATGTCCCCCCTCCTACATAAGCACTAGGTATACAGCAAAAGAAAATTATGTTTTGAATTTAGACGCCGAGGTGTACGTATAGAACTCGCTGATCAAATGGTCCTTCACTTCTTTCATCGTCTTGTGCAGCGCAAACGCTGCACGAGTATGGTCCAAATGACCTGATTCGCGCACCATATTTTTGTAAAAACTCGAAGTTATCTTCTCCGTCTATTCATCGTCCACTGTCCACATAGTCCCGATCACAGAATGGAACCCAGCAAACTGCATTGCTGAAGCAAGATGGATCACCTCGTCTGGACCTTTCTCATCCCCTACAGTAGTGTGACACGCAGAAAGATATGCAAATTGTGCATTTTTGAGTTCGCATTGGATAATGTGCTCAATGGTGAAATGCCCATCGTAGAAAGCAAACGCAGACTTGAAAGGTTCCTTTCGGTCCGGGAGCCCGTGACACGCAAGATGAATCCATTGGTTCTTGCCCAACTCTTGGGCTATCCAAGAAACACACGCATCTGTGTTGAGTAGGATTCATTCGCTATGGTACATCACTACTGACCGCGCTTACATAATACTATACAGTACCTAGTTTATGGTGCAGCACACATGTAGTAGCATACCTTGACCATTATCGCGAATAACCCTGCGTCGTTTCGTCACGCCTGATCAGCAAGTTGCGTTCCCGGCGCCCGACTTTTCAATAATCTGGACCCTCGATACGCGTGAACGTGGCAAGGCCATCCACGTGTCGAGCAACGTTGTCCAATTCGGCACCTACCGAATAGAGTTCGCTCTCCCCCGTGGGTTTCGCTTGGCCTATTGCAACGAAACTCTTACCATGAGGTGCGTAACTGGATGTCTCGTACTGTCTAGCACGGATGAGAGCGGCCAGGGTAGGAGTGTAGGATGAGATATACAAGTCAGCGAGCCCCTTTTGACCTTTCCTATACGGACCAGCAGTGAGTAAGGGAAGGAATGAGAACTCGGCAGTGGGGCACCACCAAATTCGTGATTGATGAGGGTATATTTTCTCTAGAGAGTTGACGATTGGAGAAACAATCATGTCCCAGATTTCCCGCAAAAGACCCGCTAGACCCGTCGCCACATTCATTGTCTTTGCGAGCAGAATCCGGGTATGCAAGCTGGACGACAATCTATGAACATCCTTTCTTGTGATCTGCAGCGGAACGTGAACTGCATCTCGATGGGCGATCTTGGTGCCCTATTGGGCAAAGAACCAGCGCCTCTTTACCAAGGGCAATCATCTCTTCGATATCTGTTATCGCCCCGTACTGGTTGTATCGATTGAAAGCCGAGTTAAACAAATGGCTCTCTTGGGGTGAGAGGTGGACAGAGTGTTAGCGCCTCACGATTACAGACGATTGCCTGGTTGATGTATTTCCTGCCCTCCCCTTGCTTAAACATGACGGCAAGAGAATCCGCCCGTGAGAGAAACTGTTGGACTAGAAAATGCATCACCTTTACTGCTTACTGTGTCGCAAATTGAGCCTGAAATGAATACCTCGCGATTCCATTCAGTTCATCTATCTCCATATAGCACGAAAATGTTGACTCGAACTCCAAACGTTTAGTCTGAGGTTAAGGATCGTGTAACGGCAGTGACGTGGCAGATGCAAAGGTAATGAGGTTCGAATATTGTCTTTTTAATCTTAGTAGTAAGGCAAGTCACATGTCCTCGGAAAACACGTGACTGCGCTGTTTCCAGGCAAAAAGCGTCGACGAACGCAATGTTATTGTGTATATGTAGGTTAAATCACTGAGTGAATCATTCAACAAATCATTGCACATCAGTAGTCATAATGTGACCATGACCGATTCGACCGATGTACTGAATCATTCAATGACTAACGAGCCACACACGATGTATATATGATTAGCGTCGGACCCGATTCACCCCCTCTCTCGTCACCACAGAGCAAGACGACGAAGCTTCTTGAACCATGGTAGCTTTAGCTCCTGCATTTGTCGTAATTTGTCATCAATCTGCGCACGCAGATCGTCATACTCTTTCCGAAGCTCTTCCAATAGGCCCAGATCCGAAGCCGACGACTTCTCCTTTGCAATTCTTCGTAAAAGCTGCGTTTGCTTCTCCACCAACGTCTCCAGTTGAGTAAAGAGCAGTTGCCCAGCAGACGTCTCTTTCAGTTCCCTCTTCATCTCGCCCATTTCTTCCTGAAGTAGTACTGCCTTGCGAGTCGCATCCTGATCAACAATATTTCGAATCAGTAGCTTCGGGGAATCATCTTCAGTGCTGCAACGAAATGTCTGAGCACCTCCTTCAATCATCTCCTTCCAGTAAGTCGTCTTGAGTTCGTCCAACCTCCTCTTTCCAACCTCCTCGTCAACTTCATCCCACATTGTCGTCGTGAGGTATACCGTGTCTAGAGCGTCCCCGCCACATAGCTTCCGGAATAGTCGCAGGTTCTTTAGTGGTGTACCAGCCATTCGATTATCCGTTATCCGATGAAAATATAGAATTGAAGAAAGAAGCTTCTTGCTGCTATAGCTGTGACTTGGGGTGAGAATAGTGTTTAGAAAAGCGTACGTGTATTACCTCGTCCTCAGCCATTCCGAAATCATTTTCAAGATGTCAAAATCGGATTTATACGTGTCATCGAATCCCGGTGTATCCACCAGGACCACATTTCGTCTACTCTCTTGATCGAAGAATCTGACCGCAAGGACTTGATCCGTACATGATTTCAATGAGTGGCCGACCCCTTTAGTATCATGTCCAGTGGCAGAGCGTATGAACTGGAAACATATGAATGATAAGATTTTCCTGACTGCGATTTATCTCACTGAGCTTTTGCCGGCGCCTGTAGGACCCATGACACTTGGAGATATCAAATCAGACATTTCAGCGCGAGGAAGTATATCACATACGCTATCACAATGTCATCTGTTTCCAGTTCATCTACTTTTACCGTCACAGGAGGCTCCTCAGCTACCAGACGCCCATGGTCTGCGTCCGACTGTTCTTTGGCTGTATGTTGCTCTGTTCGGTGCACCTGTTCAGTCTTTTCAGCCTGGTTCCGCTGATCTAGTTGGTCCGTCGGATGAAATTGTTCTGCTTTGTCTAGTCTCGTGTGCTTGTCTGCAGTTGATGGAACTGAAGAGTTTGCGCGTGCGAATGCGACAGGTGATTGATTTGTCTGTCCGGACGGCGGCTCAGTTTTCTTCGGTTTTCTCCTGCTAGGCTCAAGGAGCTGTTGGGTATCAATCTGGATTTGCTGAAAAGGGAGAGGAACAACGCAATTTACTTTCCACATGTTTAAGTCGTACTGAGGGTGGTCTGTACTTGTGCTCGGTGCTGATGGGATGCTAATCAAAAGCCAGAAAATACTCCGACGAAAATCGGTTCTACCTTACAGGTGAACCGTTCCTTCGTTTGCGAATGGCTAATGGGCAAAAAAGGGCAGGCGACGCAAGGGAGATGTTTCCAGAGCCTAGAGATAGGATCAACGGAATGTGTGATAGTCTTACTAGATTCCCCATTGCACGCCCATACCTCGTGGCCTGACGACGCGTCTTCCGAAGAAAGGAGTTGGACGGAAATTAGGATAGCGCCGGCCCCGGTGGAGTTGAACTAGTGTGGCAGATCTCTTCGAATGCCATCTTAGGAACTAGAACTCGTTTCTCTGTAAATCATCACATCGAGGTAGACATGAGGCAGCTTCAAGTGATGAACCGTATCGATCCGCAATTAACGGTAGAACCTGAGTTTGGAAGTGGTGGTCCGGGCGGTTGAAGTAAATGCACATGTTTCGGGACACATGTTCAATTGTGACTTCATGAATATAAATAAGGCTAAACAACATGCCGTGTTACTGCTGCTTTTTTCAGGGGCCGCCATAGGGGTGCTTCTGAACCATCTTATCAGAATGTTTACCTTGTCGTGTTTTGGGTTTCCAAAATAAGAGCATCAGCAGGTGAGGCGATTTGAGCGTCGCACAGTCGGACCTGCTATCATGCACAGCTACTAGAACCAGTGACCAGGTGGTGACCACGCATTCTCATTCGTACTCGAGTCTCGCACTTTCTTACTCCTTGGGCGGCAGACACGACCTCTGAGACAACCTCCTTCAGATTCGGAAATGGGACTTATGGACTGGATCAAGGGCAAAGGTGGCGCAACGTTTCAATTGAACACCGACGACATAGTAGTTTTGTGTGTGTTTTTAAAGAAAGCTTTGGATTTGCTCTTTGCTAACATTCCACTCGTCATTTAGTGTCGTCGGTCCTTCAGGAGGCGGGAAGAGTTTAGTATGTCATTTATTACCATGCTCCCCGAAAACGATCTTTAGTGTCGTCGCAGTTCGTCGAAGAAGTAACGAAGAGCGATCTCGTCAAAGTCGGTGACAACCTTCGGCCCTGCACGGCAAGAGTGCAGGCAATCAGATGCGAGCTCACAGAGGAGGCGAAGTTGACTCTAAGAGCCACAACACAAAGGAGCATCGTATTCGTGGACACGCCCTCTTTTCACACTGGGGATAATGATGCCAAGGCGGACAAAGAAATGAATAATTGGTTGAACAAGTCAAAGTACTGTCTTCTTGGCTTCTTGGATATAAACCAGACTGACTATTTATATATGATTCAGATGCAGGTCTACTCTTGTTGGGATCATGTACCTGCATAGAGTTGAAACCGATCCTGCTCTGGAACCTATTCAGGACCACCTGAATACTTTTGCGCTCACATTTCCGGACGGTTTTACCTCTTATCCCAAACGATTGCATGTCCTCCTCAGCTACGAGGGCTCGTTGACTCGAGACAGGGCCGAACAGCGTGAGCAGTCATTCCAGGCGCAACTAGCCAAATTGGCGCCGAGCAGGGCGAAGAGAGACAGATTGACATGGAATACTTCCATGCACTCCAAACTTTTCCAACGGGGCGATTCTGAAACGGCTTGGCGAGCTGTGGTAGAGCTTTTTTCTTGCCAGTCCTGACCAATGTAAATATGAACGACGGGAGTGATAGGCTACCAGCGGAATATACTAGTTTACTCTGGGTTTGGAATACGAGACTTGCGTTGCCAAACCCTCCACGTCAAAGTATCATCGAGCTGTCAGAAACTTCGATTGAAAATCATTTAGGGTGTGAAGAACAGATTATGCAGGTACAATAGCTAACGGAAGCACATGTCCCGCAAGATCGCCTGGCTGCCATGGGGACGCAAGTACTATGTGATTCACATTGAAACAATGAAGCGAGATGGTGCATCCATATTGATGCAAAGCTGAGCTTGTATGACGGGTGATCTGAGTCTAAATTGATCAGATCCCACTGAATTTGCGCAGATATCCGAGTCAGGATCAATATGCTTGACGCCGCGAGTTTAGATTTCCCATTTTCGCTCTGCCAACGGATCGATACGTCCATCCACGAGCAGGCTGGACTTAGAGACTAGTCTTTCCGGTGGCCTGTACTTACTGTGCCAGTATTAACTTCACATATTCCCTGGAATCGAGACTTGGTAGTGGATCAGTGGTGAGATTTGGACCATTATATTATCAGCGCAGGAAAAAATGATATTCTTACGCCGTCCAGCTTCATAGATCGAAAGGTCCCAGGCAGCCCCAGTATTGTTCGCGTCCTAGAGCACTGGTGAATGCCGGGGTTCAAAATTTGCCACGTCGTCGTGACTCAATGCTCCACCGTACAGGTACTGCTAGCCAAATCTTCAGCTAGTGTCATGCACTTCACGGCACAATTAGCCCTATTGCTTTCTGGTCTGTGGAATAAAATCAAGCACGGCTCGTCTTCCCACGCACCGAATATATCTGGAGACGACTTTGTGGTATTGTACGTCTCGGTCTTATGATTCCCATGCAATCCATGACATGATTCGTTGAACAGCGTTGTGGGACCGACGGGATCAGGAAAAAGTTGGGTAAGTGGTGCAACCTGAGTATCTAGTAATTCATAATCTCAAGCCTCCATCTCTCTGTCAGTTTATAAGGGAAGCGACGAGGAGCAATCTAGTTCAAGTCAGCCGAGGCTATCATCCATGCACCAAATACGTCGAGGCAATTCGATGTGACTTGTCTGATGAAGCAAGAAATGATCTGAAAGAGGGGGCGAATCTGAAGAGCATCGTATTCATTGACACTCCTTCCTTCCTCACTGGTTGCGATCAGCTTGATGCGCAAGAGGAGATTAATGCATGGTTGAGCCGGACAGAGTATGCTGCACTTTATGCTTCCTATCTGGTATATGAAACTGATGGCTCGTTAGTTATAGGCCCAGATATGCTGGGATAATATACATGCACCGAATCGAAACGGAACCCGGTCTTGAGCCCATCGCACAACACCTCCAAGAGTTTTCTGCTATTCGTCGAATCAACGATGGCTATCTCCCACTGCGAGTGCATATTTTAGTAAGCTACGACACGACTTCGGCCAACATCTCCAAAGCCAAGATCGAGGAGCGCATGTCCAAGCTGCGTGTGCAGGTGGATTCTCTAAAGAATTCCAAATGGCAGCTCTCTATGCATCAAGGACTTTTCCAAGGAGAGCCGAAGGTAGCGTGGAAAGCCGTAGAGGACATTTTTCAAGATTTTTCCGATGCATCCTGATGGATGCGAGAGCCATCACAGTATTTCTACTAACACTGACAGAACACGACAGAATATATATATATATGTTACATACGCTGATTGTACTCGGAAATATTCAAGTTTGTGCGTGAAAATTACAAGGCTGGCGACTTTCTCCTGGTTCCCGTGCCTGCGACGTAGTCTATACATGATATACAGCAACCCATTCTTAAAAGATGACAGAGGCGCCAGTCTGACTGGCGATTTCAAAGGCCTCTTCGTTTTCTTCGCGAATGGCCCATGACCCACACTGGCATTTTCGCTAGTGTAAGTCAGAAAGTGCTGTAGTCGCTCGGTAAAAAATAAACGCAGCGTACCAATTCAGTATTGATGCGAAGTACCTTCATTTCCTCTTGCAGATTTACAATGGCATCCATAGTGAGCATCAACTATTCCGCAATGTTAGCAGGAGCAATTTCGAGTATCAACATGATCGTACTCCGAGTTTCTCGTGAATTATTGTGATCGAAGTGTTGCACACCATAATTGCCTGGATATCATCATCCTGGAGAAGAAATCGAGTAGTAGGACCATTATTCTTGAACTTCTGCACGATATTTTGAATATGTTTGAGTTCCCTAAAACGTTCACGTTTACTCCCTGGTGTAAGTAGCAAATCAGGAGCGACGTACCGTTGAAAAGAGTTTAATGCAATTTCCATATCTTTGGATAGCTTAGACTTCATTGCATATCGCGCAATCTCTTCGAGAAGCCATCCAGAATTCTCTACCACTTGACTAAGCGCATGATGTGAGCCATTTATTTCCTTGTAAACGTGTTAAGAAGGGCACTTGATCTTTAAAGGATAGACCGACCTTGATCAGTGTAGCTATACACAAGACTATCTCGATGGCTCCTCGTAGCGTGGGAACAGGCACTATTTCCGCCTCCTCATGTATAATTCTAAGGCCTTCGACCATAGCTGAGAGTGCCTCGCGGCGACCGGCGACGCTGCAACCAGAAGTAGTACTATCAGCGGGACTGGATAGACATGTGGAATCACGAGACGCGATGTTTGAAGTATACGTCCTTGAATCGGTAGAACTGCTGCCTCGAGAAGAACTCGACCTTATTGAAGCATCCCTGAGGACTTGGCGTATAAGACCCCCAGGTGATTGTCCTGACCCACTTTTCCGATTAACTTTACCGCGTATCTTCGCCCACACCTTTCTAAACTCCTCTCGAAGAGAACTGAACAAGGTTTTTGCCGCAGCGGTCTCATGAAGCGGCAAATCACGATCAACCATTTCCTGCTGAATCTGCGGTGGGGCGCGCCTGCGGAAAGATTCCTCCAATTTTAAGTCGTTGACGATCCCCCAAGCTGATTCGAGTGTTCCTTCATAACGACGAGTGTGCGAACCGTAGCGGATCATATCCTTCCAAAAGCTTGAGACGAGTTCTTTTTCCCTCTCGTGACCAATGTTTGTGTCTTCGACCTGGTCCCACATAGTAGTGACGAGGATTATGTTTCTCATGTTATCCTTTCCGCACAAGTCTTTGAACACCTTCAGATTCCTTAGAGGGGTTCCCGCCATTCGGTCATCCGAGATGCGGTGGAGATAAAGAATGCCTGCAAGCTTTATATTTCCTTTGTACCTGTACTCGCAGTTAGACAAGGCTCTAACCGCACAAGCCTACTCACGTCTCTCTCAGCCAATGAGCTATAGTACCTAGAATCCTCGCGTCAGAGAGTTGTGTATCGTCAAACCCAGGGGTGTCCACCAGGACAATATTCCGACGCCCGTCGGGATGGACACATCTGACAGGTTGCACCTTGCGTGTCCGGGATTTCAGATCGTGGCCGACGAGAACATCCGTATTCCCAGAAACTTGGTTCACGAACTGTGGATATATCATTCGTACACAGCGTGAAGTTTCGCACTCAATAACTCACCGAACTCTTGCCTGCTCTTGTGAGCCCCATTATCCTAATTTACTCAACTTGAATTTGGGACGAACGGATAAATGTAACATTTTGAAAACGTACGCAATCACTATGTCGTTTTCGTTTACCAAGCCAGATGTAACATCCTGAACAACAGGAAAATCTGGGATGTCATGGTTTGGGGGGATATTGCTCGAGGAGACATCGGAGGACAATGATGAAAAGCGACTGACGCCAAGGCCAGAAGCCGAGCTATTCCCGAATCTTCCCTTAAACGGGGGTGTGGCCGGGGGTTTGCTTTCGCCACTCGAAGCCGTCGAGCTTCGGCGGAAGCCTGAACCTTGAAAAGTCATGATAGTGGGTTGACCCTACGAACAATGGCGCGGGGGCAGGATGTAACAAATAATCGATGGGGACGAGCTTGGGGCGAGCACCGATTACGGGGCCACTTCACGCGCCAAATTGTTGAAGCCAGGTCGCCCTAAGTTATCGTTTCGTGAATAACATACGCTCGACATCAGACATGGGCCGATCAGCAACAAGGAGCCGTATGTCATATGGTTGTATGAAACAAGAAGAAGCGGAGATTACAATCCTCCCGCTAAGTATAGTAAATAACGGTGGTCTAAGCTGGGTCGCCTCGCCGCCACTTTGGGGTTTCTGTGCATCGCTTCCCACCAAGGGCGCAGCAGTCCAGATGCTACCGGCTGTAACAGGGTTATGGGCACACAGCAAAGATCAAGGTCATTCCCGTCGAAGCACATTCAGTCCTTCCTTTTCAATTTCTTCACAAAATATTTTTTTTACTGACTTCATACCTGTCTGATGTCGTTCTCTTGGACCAGTCACTTGGCTCAAGAACGTGATTTAGAAGAAAAGAGAAACAGGCTTGTGGCTGTGTTAGGCGCTTTCACAGCCTTGGCTCCTTCCTTTTCGAGGCATAACCTTTTCCCGACTCAGGTCATCAATGAATACATTCACACCCAGCTGATCAAAGGAATGAATCACCGAATCAGTTGATACTTTATCCCGAAATAGTAGCAGCCTCATGGTCGATATCTTGAAATCTGTGTAGGCACGCGTTTTGCGCAAGTAGAAAGACATCACGAATCCTCGCGCTGTGGAAGAGGCCTCGTTGCAAACAAACATTGGACGATGGCTAGATTATGCAGGCGGCATTCCATCTCACCCGCCTCCCCTCCGTTTTTTCCCCCCGGCGACATTCACTGCGAACATTCCTACGAGGAGAATGACGACAAGAGACCGCTTCAAGCCAGACCAAAGCGACTCGATCATTATGTGAGTATTCTCGTTCATACTCATTGCGACGGAATTTAAACCGTCCCACAAAATAGCATTATGGGACCAACGGGATCTGGGAAGAGTAATGTCAGTCTATAGCGTTACTGACATAGAATTATCTTACTAAGGGTGACCAGTTTATCAACGCGCTCACCGGGAATGTGGAGCAGCCCAAAGCTGGTAAACTAACATCCGACACCCAAAATGTTACTCCGTACCGGGTTGCAAACCAGGACGTCCGCGCTGTGTTGGTTGATACTCCCGGATTCGACGACACTTATCGGCCCGACAATGAAATTCTGAGGACAATTGCTGACTGGCTTACGCAAAAGTAGGATATGCTTTTTACATTTTTAGTCCACTAACATATATAAAGGTATCCAGGAGGCGATACGCTGAACGTCTCTGGGATAATATACCTCCACCGCATCACTGACAACCGCATGAGTGGTTCTGTGCACAAGAATCTCCAGATGTTTGGTCGGCTCTGCGGAAATTTGCCCCTTCCTCGAGTCCGCCTAGTCACGACTATGTGGGATATTGCAAAGGACAACGAAATAGCAAATGGTAGGGAGAAGCAGCTAAAAGAGGATTTCTGGAAGCGGCTTATAGAAGAAGGTGCTCATGCGAGACGATTTGACAACAAGCCAGAATCTGCATTGGAGATCGTACGCGAACTCATGGTATTGAAGAAAGGCGATGATCTGCTCCTTCAGGAAGAGCTTATTGAGCAACACAAGAATCTGAACGAGACGGAGGCAGCCAAGATTTTGTATTCTCGGGCCCAGCAGCTTCTCGCAGAGCAAAAGAGGATGCTGAAGGAGCTCGCAGACGAAGCAAGACAACAGAATGATCCAGTTTTGGCCGGCCGTCTGCAGGAGGAATATGACAAAATCAATAGTCAGCTACAAAGGACATTCGATGAAATGAATGTGATGAAGATCCCATTCTTGAGGCGGCTAATTCTTCGATGGTTTGGTCCAAAATCTCGCTCAGTAAGTGCTACTTGTTGTCTCGACATTAGAATTTTGATCGAGCGTCGCATTTATAGCACGCTGTCAAGTTGGATGATATCCCTACCGATTCCGCTTAGCTTAGTTTCGTTAGTTGGTCCGGATGTTATTGTTTTTCTTTATTTGAGTCACAAGTTCATACACCGATAAATGGGCGAGGGAGAAAAGATAAAGTGACGTTACTAGAGATTCGGCCGATTGACAAAATGTTGACCGTGATGAGTGCCCTGGCATGAGGTACACCATATCCAAGACCAGCTGGTGCGCAGGATGGAGAGGCCAGGACAAAGGCGTGATGCCTCGGTGATACCACACACAATCACGGGGCACACGCAAACGGTACATCTGCTGACAACCCGGTTCATAAATGCGGCGAGGCAGTCTAAGGGGTGATATACGATATCGCTTACATAACACCACCACTTCATGCGTCAGGCGTGTGCATTGTGATACACTACAAGCCATGGGCAGGGATTCTTGGATGGGCCGCTGTCTCATGCATCATCATCGCCCACCCCGGACACCTCGCGCGATGACGAAAAGGATTGGTTGGTGGCGTCGTTTAGAGGGCTGGGAATGAAGTTTCTTCTCGTCATCATTGGGTGAACCATTATTGCCTTGCTCAGTCCCTTATCAAAATAGACGCAAATATGTTTGATCACCAAGCAGGCCTGTAATAATATGGATCTGGATCCGTCCCTGGGTTTGATAGCTTCACAGTGGGAGAAGCTGGTAAGTCATGATGCCGCCTCGTGCTTACTGACGACCCAATGCCACATTACAGTGATGCAGTACCAACCCATGAGGCAGAGTGATCCATGAGTGCGGCAGCTCTGATACCACATCTCTTGGCGTTCGCTGTTCCTATTCTCGACGCACATCCACGAAACAAGGGACAATTTATTCGTGCGCGTGAAGTCGATTTCACACCCCATCTGCCTGTCGTGTCGAATAAGCTGGGAATCGTCGCAAATCATGTGGAAAGTAAGCAAATTTTCTCGTTGATCGTTCCTCATCGACAAGTCCTGGTTGACACTACACAACAGATTCTCAAACCTGTGGTCAAGCCAAAGAGTAGCGATCCAACATTAGGTAGAACAGCGGGCAATCAAGCATTCGCAAAAACAAGAACAGGACCCTCTCCGCTCCCAGCAAATGCATACACGGAATCTTCTGCGAAGCCGGCGTTTGCTTCTACGACTGCACATTCTATGTCTTTTAGGTCCGTTCAGACGGCTCCAGGACTTCAGGTGGCCAACTCGCCGGCAATGGCGAAAACAGATGATTTGGAAGCAGACGATATTGTGATAGCGTGCGTAACATGAACGTTCACAGTGGAGTGTCTAATCTTATACCTCCAAGTATTATTGGTCCTACTGGTTCTGGAAAAAGCACGGTGAGACTGGCTACACATGGTTTAACGTTATTCCGATTGATGTGTTGCTAGTTCATACGCTCCGCCTGTGGTATCGAAACTGACGGGGTAGGCCACACCTTGAAGCCATTTACAAACCAAATCCTTGCTATCAGATTCTGGGACCAAGAGTGCAGACGAAACATTGTCCTTCTGGATACGCCGGGATTTGACTCCACGTTTAATTCCGATCTCGCCATCTTGAAAATGATTTCTAGCTGGCTCAGTTCAAGGTAATGTATCGGAGTCCTACCGGCTCCCATTTCTCAACATGCTCTGTTTCCCACAGCTATAATACCGGGAAACATCTTTCGGGAATTTTTTACTTTCATCGCATAACTGACAACCGCATGGCATTTGCACCAGTGAGGGGTGTACGAACTTTCAGAGAACTTTGTGGAAACGATGCTCTTGCTAAAGTACACCTCATCACGACTATGTGGAACGAAGTTGATTCGCATGTCGGCGAGGCGAGGTTGAATGAACTTCGGGCGAATTACTGGAAGCATATGATTACCCAAGGAGCCCTGGTAGCTCGTTGCGGGATTGAAGATGGCTCTCCAAAAGAGTTGATTCGACGAACCCTTGCCCTTGGGGAAATGCAAGCGACTCAGCCATCTGAAGCCAAAAGAACATCATTTTCCTCTCTGGGAAACGCTGAAAAGGAGCCTCAAATAGCTGAGGAACACCTGGGGAATGACAAAGGACGGCGATTGCCTCGGGTATCGATACAGTCACCGTCTTCGACGAACAAACGAAAAATTCGGACAGCGCAAGAACTTCCCCAGGTATCTGAGGTGTCTCCTGCGATAGTGAAATTAGAGGACGTGGAAGATGACGATGTCGTGATAGCGTATGTGATACGTTTATGTTTCGATTATTTTTAATCTAATATTTCGAAAGTATTCTGGGTCCCGCAGGCGCTGGCAAAAGCACGGTAAGACAAATTGCGCACATTAAAATCTTGTTTACTCATATGTATACTGCCAGTTCATACGTTCTGCAAGTGGTATCGATACTCGTGAAGTGGGACACTCGTTGAAACCAGCTACAACCCAGATCCTTGCTATCAGGTTCTGGGACCAGGAGATGAGGCGCTACGTCGTGCTGGTGGACACTCCGGGCTTCGACATTACCTTCAACTCCGATCGTGCCATCCTCAATATGATTTCAAATTGGCTCAACTCAAGGTACCGCAGTGTTTGTGTTTTCATTGCTCGCCTCTGATCTTCATAGTAATAAAACCAAGAAAGTTCTCTCTGGGATTTTGTATCTTCATCGGATATTGGACAACCGTATGATCGATGCGCCACTGAGGAACGTCCGAATATTCAAAGAACTCTGTGGAAGAGACGCCTTAGCGAAGATATACCTCGTTACGACAATGTGGGATGAAATCGACCTGAAGGATGGGGAAAGGAGGTTGAAAGAGATCAAGAGTGATCACTGGAAGCAGATGGTTGCGCAAGGTGCCCAGATCGTCAACTGTGGGAGGGACGATAACTCTCCAAAGGAACTTATCCGGCAGATCCTTGATCAAGAAGACGCTCGCAGGGTGCTGCTACTTCAAGAAGAAATGGGCGAGCTGAAGAAAGAACTAGCTGGAACGTTCGGCGTGCAGCAACTATCTTCTCAACTGAAGATCCTGGTCCAGCGACAGACGGGGGTTCGACAGAGGATCGACGAGGAGAAGAAGCAGGCGGGTGATGTGGAGGAACTTCGGAAGGAATACGGTGACCTGTGGGTGCAAATTGATGACAAGTTGTGTCAAATGCGAGCATTAAGGTCGTCTCGATCGAGTATCATTCGCCAAACGATGTCGTTTTGGAAGTGGGAATGAAGGCAAGTTGAACTTTCAAAGTCGTCAGAACTATGTCTGACATACAACACTCGGCTTCGTAGCTTCAGTAATGTGAACGAAGCTCTGATGAATCGGTTATGGACCCGTTGACGTGTTACGTTTTGGAATGACCAGCCACTTAGAACTGGACGTCCCTCATCCGGACAATTAGTCGCCATATTGGAGCCTCGTCATATTCGGGGGCGTGGATGATACGACTGAATAAACAATCTTCATAGGCCGGGGAGCATAGTCTAAGTGGCGGCGGTGAAAAATTGCCGAGGCCAGATGGAGCAAATTGACAAGTGGTACTCTGGATAATGATGAGGGTGTGAGTGTGAAAGATTAAAAGGATGACGACGATGCGGCGGGGAAGTATGGGCGAGACGGACAAAGTCTATCCCATCGCTAGTAGAGCGTTCGCATTGACGAGACGCGAAGAAAATGACGGGAAGCCTGACGACCGCAGATAAAAGGGTCCTTAGGTGGGCTGCAAAGCGGCTGCGAAGTTGATAAAATTCCTCACGATAAATGTACCACAAACTTTTCGATAACATTCTCTCATTCTTGTCGACGTCATCTCCTCATTTGACTACGGAGCAAGAAGCGGTATGTCAAGAGCCCGAGTCTCCTCGGTCGCACTGACAGTTTCCGCGCTAGGAATTGCTGGAACCTTACACGTACCTCGAATCCTCTCCCGGAAAAAACGTCTGCAACCAAGTCATTCAGGCGCTGAATCACTGGCTCCGAGTACCTCCAGCCCAACTGCAGCCGATAGTTCGCGCGATAGAACTATTGCACAACGCGAGTCTCATGTATGTTTCGATATCCGTCGTTCGACAGGCGTGCGAGTGCTTATTCTGCGGAAGAATAGATGACATCGAAGACGAGTCAGAGCTGAGGCGGGGAAAGCCAGGTACGTCTTCTCGACACTTTATTGAGACAGACGAAAGAGGCATTCGACGTAGCTTCACACAAGATATACGGTATACCTCAAACCATCAACGCGGTGAACTACGTTTATTTCCTTGCCTATCAAGAGGTCCTCAAGGTTCCCTTCTCCGATCAAGCCCATGTTACTCAAAGCCGCGGTGATTCGAACATATCCAACCCTGGCCTCCGACTCGTTCAGATTCTCAATGGTGAGCTGGTCCCGCCTGCCGAGTATGCATGTTTTTTCACGGAGACGAACCAGAGGAAATGCTGGCGCTGCACCGTGGCCAAGGTAGGGAATTGCTGTGGCGAAACCATTCCCGGTGTCCCACCGAAGAGGAGTATGTAGAGATGGTGAAAGACAGTATGTCCTTGAAGCCTACGAAACGAAGCGAATATCATACTCGTTCGACATTCAGAGACCGCAGGCGTACTACGCATGGCAGTGAGGCTGATGTCAGTATGTGCCACCACCAATACCGACGTGTAAGTCGAAAACCATGAACGATCTGCAATTCACGAGCTTGTTTCCTTTAGAAATTATGTCCCTCTCGTCGAACTGTTTGGTATATGGTACCAGGTCCGTGACGACTACATGAATCTACAGAGCAGTGTGGTGGGTGCATATGTCTATGCCAAGGTCGACTCGTCTCAACATCTCCTTTTTCAGTATGCAAACCAAAAAGGATTCGCTGATGACCTGTCGGAGGGCAAGTATTCGTTCCCCATTATCCATGGTATCAGAGAAAAGCCAGAAGATAGATACTTGTTGGGTACGTGCGGTGTTCTGTTTCGTGTCCGTTGAACGCATTCGTTTTTCAGATATCCTCCATCAACGACCTCAAAGTCTGACAGTCAAACATCAGGCTATCGCGTACCTCGATAAAGTGACGCATTCATTCGAGTATTCACGAGGTGTCATGAACGTGATGGAAGCGCAAGCGCGTGCCGAGGTGACGAGACTCGGCGGGAACCCAATGCTGGAAGTGATTCTTGATAAATTGGCTGTATGAAATTGGTGGGCTGTTGAGTGTATCCACACCGGTGTGTACAAGTGGTAAACTTCTCCCCAATACTAGCGCATACTTGTAGAAGCGGACATGCCATTTACTGACGACGGCTCGCTCTTCAAACCAAAGTGCTTACTTCGTTTCAGGCCCCTAGGAATGCGGTTCGAGAGTACTGCCTCAGAAACATAGAATTGTCCTTCAGAAAGAACGGATTGTCGTGCTATTCAAGGTGCAAGTCGAAGGACTATCACAAGACCAAAGTATCTAACATGGCCTAGTCACGTCGTTGAACAGATCTGCGCTCATGGGGGGCAACTCGAACGGAGGCAGCGTAAATCTACCGGTAGCAATAAGCGGGGGGTGCAGTATCTCCCACAAATCGCCCGCACAGTCACTAAAGTGGTCACAAGACATGGGCGTCGGCGTCTCGGGATCAGCAGTGTCCGTCAGACTCGTAGACTCGGGCGGGTTTAGATCAAAGGAGGGGAGTCGGAAGCTGAAGAGATCGTCGAATGGGGCAGGGGGGCCAGAAGCAATGTCGTGCTTCCAATCGTAGAGTGCATGCGGGTACGTCATAAAAGGATCGTCAAGGAGTGTCGTTTCACGTTTCGGTTTAGCGGAAGACGGGGCGTTAGTGTTAGTAGGATGGTTGACGAAGTTAGATGGACCGAGCGGCGTTCTGCCGATGGACGACGGCCGTTGGGGTGAAAGAGGAAGTGGTTTCGCGTGCTTGGCATCAACGGACGTGATGACGATCGTTGGGACGATACTGTGATGGCAAGACAGAGACATTTGGTCGGGCGGGTGATGGAAAGGCTTATCCGGGACGCGGACGGGCCGTCGGAGAGACATGATCAACCGTTCAGGCACGTTTCCTTCCAGGTACACATCCATCCCTACATCACTGGAGGATTCTGACGTCTCAAGGAGTGCCACGTCGCGATCTGAGCTTGCGTCCGCCAGGCTCAGGTGGCGCAGGTGGCGCTCCAAGCGTTCGATCACGTATTCCTGCGTTGATGCAGAGCGTAGCTGAAATATGGTGGGAGAAGTTGCAAGCCCTGGAGCAGCCTGCGGACCTTCATGGGATGATGCACTTTGAAGACAGGAGCCCACTGAAGCGCTCATTCCGGATGAGCAGTCTTCCTCTGTGGCGCTCAAGATGCTTGCAGTGTCAGAGCGATACCAGGGAACATGAAGAGATGGTGACGTAGACAGATCAGGGAGCTGCCAGCGCATGGGCGAGGGGGCCTCGTCTTGGTCAGAGAAGGGTAGAGGAAAGCTATGTGATCGATTGATCGACCGCTGAGAGATATCTCTGTGTACGAGGACGTTGCGGCGCCGCAAGGACTTGAATATCTCGGTCAGTTTCATGTGGGAGACATCTGGAAAGCGGCGACGACCGGTTAGCTTGCGCTCGTGCGGACGGTCGTCAGGCGACGTCGGGGTGTTTTTGGGTTTTCCAAAGTGGAACGTAGATGAATGAAGCATTTTCTTTTTTGTTTTCTGAGGAGTCGTGAGTGGAGTGGATGGAAGCAGGTTGACCGAGCTCCGAGCCTAGTAGTACTGTACGTCACGCATTCTAAACCAGACCGAGGACCACTAGCACTCGCCCTACATAGACGCTTTTACGTCAGTAAACCTTTACTACTACTGGCAAATCTATAAATTCAGAACCGATCACTCGACTGTAGAGGTAGAAATGTGCTCGCGACTTCAAGTTCAACGATCAACGCAGAACTGCGCCATACTGAATCATTGTTTCAGTCAGGAATGAGATGCCGCCGGGGTTGAACATATTTCTTTACTGCCTACACGGAGTATGCTCGTGATTACGATCAACTGGCCATACGAGTTGCTGTTTCAACCAGAGAGAGACGCAGTCGGGGCTAAACATATGGCAAATTACAGAGACATCGCATTTGGTATGATGGGTAGTATGCCCAGAGAGTCTGAGTACACTCAATAGTCTGAACATATACTAGAATCCGTTCACGACGTGCGCCGGTCGTTTTACATGCCTAGTTCCCCTGCCAATCAGCGTCTCAAGACGGGTATCTCGGCATATTTACCCGAGAACCTTTTCTTTCTTTCGAGTTCCATCAAGTGCATTATCACCGAGAAACTGAGTCGGCGAGATCGTTTCGGCGCGAGTGCAGGGGCAAAGTTTCCACTCGTGGTCGACCCTGCAAGCCATGGCACTGCCTTCACGAGACCGGCGGTCTGGACGCCAGTCATTTCCCGTCGCTTCAGACCCTGTCAGTTCGGCAATTCATTGAGCCTTGAACCGGACGCTCGTGTTTTTTGCCTAAAGTTGTCCCATTTGGAAAAAAAAAAAAGTGGAGTCGCGGCGTTCCATCTCAACCTCCAATCATTTCACCAATCCAGAACGCTTTCCGTACCGCACGGCCGTTCGAAAATTTCTTGGCGACGGGCTGTTTTTTTTTTACCCGATAAATGATAAGTTGCTCCCGCGTGAAATCAACAAAGCTCCGTCGATGACGTCAATCGACGATCGATGAACCAACATCAACTGCCATCCGTGACTCCGAGGATCTACTTGCTCGCGTGTTGAGTTGATACCCCTTGGCGATGTCCCGGGAACATACAAAACCAGATCAGACACTACATCATGAACCCGTGACAGTCACTGGTATAGGTGGAGAGTGTGGGCACTATGTCAATGTCTTTGTTTTTCTTGGCCATCCTCGTGACCTACCACCGACTCGTGGCGTTTGATCGCAATAGCGGCGTGAAAACCTCAGAGGCGCGAACGCACCTTGGCAAAACGTCTCTTTCAACGCCGTCGGGTTGAATTCCGTCGGAGTCGGACCGTCTGTAGCAGCACGCGAGCCGTCGGCGGTTCGGAGAATAGACACTGACGGAAAGGAGGAAGCGCCGGTTGGTAGCGGGATTCGGGGGGCTGGAAACACAACGTTGCAGTCCCCACCCTCTAGGATTCGTTATTACCAAGTGCTCGCGTACGATACGCGCGCGTTCCTGGTGAGTGACAAGTACTTCGGGCCTTCGACTCGAAGGTCGCCTGTCGCCCATTCGCCCACGCATGCATACAAAACCAGCCCCTAAATCGGGGTAACACGTCATTCAACTGCGTTCGCATCGTCCGATACAGGCGTCCACGCGCCCCCGGCGGATGCGCAGGCTAGAGGACGTGAAGCATCTTCATGGGAAACGCCAAACTTTTGGAGATGCCGCGCGCGTACAAGGCATAAACTCTAGTTAACGGACATCGGGATTTTACGTTGCAAACCTGGTACCTTGATTTCGATCAAGCTTCCTCCGATACGCCAGGTTCCAGTGCCCAATCATCACTCCCACTCCCACCCCTCTGTGGCCCATTCGGGCATCTCCGTCTCGAATTGCCCTAGACTCAATCCGTACCTGAGTGCATGCAAAAATATGTACAGCTTCTCCGGCTTGGGATCCGGATGGAGTGGAAGATAGCATTCAGGACAGTAGTGTGTTCCTGTCATCGGATCTATCTCGGGCCCCACTTCGGACGCCATGAGCGATGGGAGGCGGGCGGCGGCTTCTGATAAGGTCACTTGCGTCAGCTCGTCCTTGTCCATACTTTTACCCGCATCCACATCGCCATGCGGAGACGCAGGTACAGTTTCGGACGAAGCAAAGACATTGCGATGTTCACTAGGTTCATCATCGCTCTTGGGTAGGGGTCGTGGAATTGTTGTCAAGCCCGTGCGCCCAGGGTCTTCGTCAGCTATTAAATCCAAAATAACCTTTCCACCCTTTTTTCTCTGGTTTTGTGGGGGCATGGGTGGTAGCCGTCGAAGACTTTTAGGAGTCAGCGCTCCTTTGGCCCGAAAAACGACATCGCGCCACCGGCTCCAGTCCTCGTCCTCGTCCTAAAATGAAAAAAATAACGAAGCACGAACATGTCAGTGGCCAATCACTTCACAGTTCTGAGGTCCCAAGTGCCTATTGTCGGCCAGGTACGTGGAAGGACACGGAGACAAACCTTCGTGTTCCGCAAGCGGGAAATGACTTGGACGGCTTCCGCAGACAACGGAACGGGGGAGCACATGCCAATGTCATGGCCTGTTTCTCTTGGAAGTAATTTTCTCCCTTGCAAAGGCGGTTTATTGGATTTAACCTCGGTTCCGATCTCGATCCCGTTCGAATGGGGCTCCGTGTCAATGGGCATCTCTGCCAACGTCTCGGGACTGTCATGGTTCTCGAGGTGATCGGGTGGGGCAGGAGCGAACCGTTCGGCGCTAGGTATGACATCGATACCATTCTTTCCCAGATTCGGACCCTGCAATGAATAGATTAAGTTTTGCGGCGATAATGGGACACAAAACAAACAATAATATACAAGTAAACAAAGGTACCTGATGATAGAAATGGGGATAAAACACTCACCCATATTCGCTCTTCTGAGTACACTGGATCATTAGCGATGGGATGTCCGAGGTATTGAAGGTGGACCCTTATTTGATGTGCTTTGATAATTCATAATATTGCGACAGCGTCGATAAGATGGAAAGAGATGCCCAGAATTACGGAGATGATGGAACCAACAAAAAGGTCGTTTAGGAGGGAAAACAATTAACCGAGACACACTTACAGCGACCGGTGAACGGACGACCTGAAATAATACATATTCTATTAGTTGAAGAGAGAAATAAAAGTATGAACCTACAGCGTAGGACACTCGTATCCGTATTAGCGTCATAGCGGAGCCTTGTGAAAACTGTCTTTGCTGGCTTACGGGCTATTACTACTAGGACGCAGCACAGAAAGAGGAACCGTACCTTTCCCTCTGGATGTACGATATTGAGCCCCATCTGCCTGTCTACAGTCAACAGTGGTTGTTCACATACGACTTGTTCCCTGAAGAAAGCAAACAGATTTGGTCAGCATGCACATGAGCTACGTTCAGATCCGTGACGAACGCACGCGGGGAACTCGCCCCTGCATCTGGCTACATATTCCTTTCTAACAGATCCATTCATGAATTCGGTCGTGAGAGAACGTGCAAGATTTGCGTTAAGCGGTATTATCATGAGACCAGAAGTTAGTCTATCCAATCTATTGATCGCTATGGGTGGTCATGTGGCATGAGATGCTGGCAAATCAACGCTGGAAGTGAAACGAACTGTATACTTTCTCGAAACCGAATTCGACTCGAAGCATCTCGACAAGACTGTGGCGGTAATATCTGCCCGATGCGTGCACAGGCTACAACCCCGGTCAAAGGTTTGACTAGTCGAGATTAAGGGAACGGCCTACGATGCTACCCGGTTTGTTGATGACAAGAAAATCACGTTGCTTGTCATGGAAAATGATCTCGACGGGCGTGGCTGTAACAGGGGGTTCATGCCGATGAACAACGTTCCTTGAGACGCACGCCATCAGCCAGTGCGTACAATGGTTTCGGTGTATGAAAAATAAAAACAGACTCTATGCGATCACCGTTCCTGACTACGGTGTCTGGCTTGGCAACCTTCGCGTTGATTGTGGTAACACCAGATTTGAGTGCGTATTTCTGAAAAAAAAGGACATCTATCATGATCGTGACGAGGGGCAAGGCACGCACATAATACTCCATGCTACGGTCCCTGAACTCTGTGGAAACGATTTCTAGAATCTCCCTTCCGATCCAGCGCTCTTTTGCCATTGTGGTGTACGGATACCAATACGGAGGCATTTTTTTTAGACCGCCGTTTTGGGTCGCAGGGATGACGACCTCGGAGGGCTGGCGTTGTGCGAGAGCGCCGGACATGGATGCGACGAGAAAGCGGGCGAGGACGTGTCTGAACTGGCCGCGGGCAGAGAGGGTCGTGAGTGGGAGCTGCTCGCGGGAGTGGAGCTTGAAAGTGTGAAGGTTTGCCAGGACGAGCTGTCGATTGGAAAAAAACTGCGAAAAGACATGAATGAGTGCGGGAAAGAAAGGAAAAGAAGACGAACATAAAACAAACGACAAGATCGATTGCACGAATCCTTGACGTGGAGAGACAGTGGCTGTGTCATAGTATTTGGCACGGCGGCGGCGTCGCTATTAAGCTATTTGTCCCAGTGACATAACCCCATCCATTGTCCCACAAAAAACGATCTTACAACATGCATATGACCTGATATGCCGTGCTCACTCAGCTGTTTTAATAGATGTATAGTCTTCCGCACTAGGCTCTTTATAGATCAGGATTCAGGACGAAAAATGAACGCGAGAAGAATGGCTGAGGTGACGTCTCTCCGGGGGGTCGTAGCAGCAATTATTTCAGCTTCTCCTGTGAGGCAGCAGGTTGCTTAAGATCCAAGCTGGAAGGCCGTGGTGCACGGAAGAAAAACTTGAAACAAACACAAGTCGTTAGTTCGGTTTACTGTCGGACAGTGAAATATTGTGAAACTCAGATTCGGTAGGCGCGCGACCTTTTTTTGAGCAACTTCGACTAGGTAAGGAAGTGGTATTTCACGAAAGTATCGACTACGCTAGACCTCAGGTTCTATTCCGACATTTAAACGCCGTGCCAGCCGGTCAAAACCGAGGAGGTCCCAGGGACCTCTCTTAATATTGACTTTGGGTGTGTGGCTGCTTCTTCCATTGAAATAAATATGCCCGTATGTTTGTGCGATACGACCGGGCACGTGGGGGTGGCCCCGGGATATCGAGATTTGTCGGCAAACAACAAGATGCCAATTGGAGCCCGGGAGGCATGTGGTCCCGTATAACTCGGTAACATTTGTCCAACTGCACAGACCTTGTCAGCTGCACTACTCTTTCTCTTTGTGATCCCATGATGGCACCGTGATGCTGTCCTCCATTTGTACGTACCCCTTTTCACACCTTCCCACCGCGGTCCTGTACGTCCCGTCTCGGAACTCAATCATCTGCTGTTTGTGCGGCACGCCCTTATAATCCCATCCCATCCACCCGCCGACATCGTCACCTCCCCCTCCCCACCCCGCCATGGGCAACAAGTATTCCTGCATATCCGCCCCGGACCACACTCCCCAGATTGACGCCCTTCCATCCCCCCGGTCCACTTTCAGGAAATCTCACAGATCCCAGCCTTCCCTTGCAAAGTCCTTCTCCTCGAATGACACTCTCTACGAAAAGTACCATACCAGTCAAGATAGCCACCTCTCCCCGCCCATGCCCTTCTTCAAACCGCCATCACCCACTCTTCTCTCTTCCCATCCTCCGTCTCTCTCTGCGTACATCTCCCAAGCGCAGCTCAGATCCCTCGGGGAACAAGCTGCCCTCGCATATTTGTCTTTCTTGAAAGCATATCCGGAATACCAAAATACTTGGATCATAGATGCGCTCCGTCGCACCGACCTGGAGAGGCTCGACCGCCTCGGGGAAACCTATGTAGACTACATGGGTGGTGCTCAACACCCCCAATGCCTCGTCCGCGTCCATACCGACTTTCTAACCCAAAGTGTCATGGGTAACACACATTCAGTCAGCAATAGGCAAGTTTATTCGTTTGCATTGTCTATATCTTACTTGACGAGACTTAGTTCAAGATTGTCCTCCCAGTGCGTCGACGAGGCCAGGCAAATGGTGCTTTCGTTCTTTCACGCGCCCAGGGGCTATACCGTAATCTTCACTGCGAATGCAACGGCGGCTCTCAAGCTTGTCGGAGAAGCGTTCCCTTTTCAGCAAGACAGTTCTTTTGTTCTCGGCGCCGACTCCCATAACAGTGTGCATGGCATTCGCGAGTTTGCCACGAGACACGGTGCCAAGGTACACTATATTCCCGCGACACCCACCGGGGGATTCCATCTGTCGTCTGCCAAGGTAAGGTGTCATTCGCATTCGCATTTCACGTGCATCTATGCTCCCTTCATTTGCTTACTTAATATGCTATAGGATATTCTGCAAAGTAGCCGTTCCCTTAACGGCTCTACACCCACGCTCTTTGCGCTTACCGGCCAATCGAATATCTCTAACACGAAAAATCCGCTTTCGATCCTTCAACATGCTTCCTCTCTCGGATATAGCACTCTACTCGACGCCGCAGCCCTGGCGCCCACTTCCGTGATCTCGTTGACCGAGACACCTGTTGACGCAATGGCTGTTAGCTTCTACAAGATGTTTGGATATCCTACCGGCGTTGGCGCGCTTATCGTCAAGGAGAGTTTCCTGGCGAGGCTGAAGCGGCCATGGTTTGCCGGTGGCACCGTGGATATTGTACAGGTTCCCGGTACGCTGGTAACGAGGGCTGTGAAGCTACATGAACAATTCGAGGTATCTACTTTCAATCAAGTTATATATCTGGAACTAGCTGACTGTATGCGCAGGATGGAACAATTAACTATCTAACCTTATCGGCCGTCACAGATGGCCTTCGATTCCTCTCTGCTTACCTCCCTTTCCTTCCACTCCGGTTATCGGCCCTAATGCATTTCCTGACGTCATCGATGACCGAGCTGCGGCATGACACTAACGACGCGCCCGTTGTCAAGATTCTTTCCAAGCAGTCCTCGCGGCGCCTCAAATCGATAGGCGAACAATCGGACACTGGATCTACTGTCTCTTTCATCATCCTCGCCGTGAGTTTGCATCTGATTTGTATGAAAAATCCCGCTAACGTTATTCCCTCTCCGACTTCACAGCCCACAGGAGACGTGCTGCCAAACAGCTTTGTCGAGCACGTCGCAACGATGCATAGCATCTCTCTCCGCGCGGGTTGCATGTGCAATCCGGGCGGTGCGTCGGCGCTACTTGGAATCCAAGATGTCATGGAGGGGCTATGCAACGGTACGACTCTCAGGAACCTCGAAAGCGAGGTCGGTCGGGAGCTCGGTGTCGTTCGCGTCAGCCTGGGGCTCGGGAGCGACTGGAAGGACGCGTGGCATGTGATTCGGTTCCTGGAAGGGTTTGGTGACGAGGCGCGGCGAACAGCATGGTGGGATGCGTGGATGCAAGTGCCGATCGGGCAGGCGGTGTGAACGTCGGTCCGACCATGCCTGTCACTATGAGGACTTTTTTTCTCACCGACTTGCGCATCAGGCGTACTGCGCCGAGGAGACGTGGATCCGTTTCTATTTCGGTCCTCATCTTTTTTTTTTCTTCATTATTTTGGATAAAACGGAACATGACTAACATGACCCTACGAACTCGTATACTCGTATTCCATATACATTATAACTCGGTAGATATTCACATCTCTTTTTCGTCGCATCGTTTTCGACTACACATGTTGCATACTGCACAGCGTTGATTTACTTGCATGTCGTTGACACTGGGCTTGATCGCAGTTTCTACTTCGGTCCTTTTTTTGGTTGTATCCGGTGACAAGGCACGTCATCGCTCAGAAAGACTACACGCCGCATAGGGACCTACGGCCGCACGCCTCGCTCCCGACGGGATATGATTTATATGCGCGCAACCGCCTTGGGTCCGAGGCCCGCCAGAATAACGTGGCTAGTCGAAAAAAGTCATTCTACCCAGAAATAGTAAGCATCGTAGGCACTCGAGATCTCTACATTGGAAGGGATAGCTGGCCCTTTCAGCCCCATCGTCAAGTAACGTACGGTGTACCGGTGGCTCTTTGAAACAGAGACGACCCCATTCAATACTCGGCGATCTAGCTAAATGACGATGGGTAAGATTAGATCAAGAAAGTGAATCTGGCCGTAAATTATTTGAAGCTCAGCTTGACACGCGTTTTCACCTCTGGTCATTTCTGCTCCCTTATCCTCACAAAATAGAGACGAACGATGTGTCGAAGAATGCTGACCATAGGGTCAAGAAAAGCGAGGAAAGCAAGCAACCGGTAGTTTGATCATCTACAGTACAGCAATATGCAACGAGGTCCGTGGTCCTCATGTTTTGGGGGAGGCTCCGGAGTCCCAACATTTCCACCACCAGTATTAGCATCTTTCATCATGCCCAAATCACAGTCAAACGACGTCGTCATCGTGTACGTGTCTTTAATGGTTTAGAAATAGTATCGTCCTACTGAACTAGCTCTGCAAAACAGAATCTTGGGCCAAACAGGATCTGGAATGACAAACGCGAGTACATTGTACTCGACATCTAATTCACTCATAATGAGTTTTGGTCAGTTCATCAATAAACTAACCGGCAATCCAGAGCAAACCAAAGCTGGCGGCATTGAACCCGACACCCAAAATGTCATTCCGCACCTCATCGTGAACCAGAATGGCATCCGAATCGTGATAGTCGATACGCCTGGGTTTGACGACGCTCGTCGACCAGATGCTGAGATTTTGATGGAAATCTGCGACTGGCTCAAACAAAAGTAGGCGATATCTGTTATTATTTTCCCCTCCGCTAATACGGAGCAACTTGGTAGTATGCTCAAAGTCGGCGGGGTAATATACCTCCATCGAATTACCGACAATCGCACGTGTGATTCCGTGTGCAAGAATCTCCAGATGTTTGGTTGGCTTTGTAATTTGCCTCTTCGCCAAGCCCATCTAGTCACGACTATGTGGGACAAGGTGAAAGACACCAAAACGGCAGAGAGTAGGGAAAATCAGCTTGTAGGTGACCACTGGCAGCAGCTTATCCAAAAAGGTGTCGTTCATAAACGGTTTGTCAATACGCAAACTTGCGCATTGAACATTATACACGATTTGACGGGGATGGGGGGAGGGGGAGATGAGTTACTCCACCAGGAGGTGTTCGTTGAAAAGAGAGAGTTGCTGAAGGAGGCGTGCAGTTGTTTTTCCCTTCTAGTAAGTCTGGTCCAATGTCTAGCCACCATTTTTGATCAAGTGTTAAGTTCTGAGAAGCTGGATAATCACAAGATTAGTTCCAGTGGCCTGCTGATTTCGCGAATGGACCTCACGAGTCGACCGCCTATAACCTAGTTCCTTGTAACGCCGCATGTTTCGTCAAATGTTGTTTGCGTGCACGAATATTATCCTTGATTCTGTTGGAAATCAGCATCGAGACGTCTATGTCATAGCCCCGACCTTTGGCATTCTGCCGTAGTATTTAGCCCCCGTTCCACTCATGCACGCCTCTCATTCCGTTCTATCACGGTGTTAAGAGGTATGTGCCTGCTCGGTCCATGTACCTTCGACACGCGCTCATTATACTCTTACGCGTCGTGTCCTTAGGCTCTCACAGATTCTATGTAACCGTGATTATGCCAGAAAACGTATCATCAGTTCAGTGAAATGGGAAAATTTGAAGGCGGTCTTCTTACTCTCCACGGGTCGTTTTGCGGCGACGCATGGTAAACTCTCCCCGCCTGAAGTACTCGATACTGACGACGACGACGACAGCTAATGGTAGTGGCATTCAGCGCCGGTGGAAATACACACACCACCTCCTTAACGTCACATCTCAACTGGACTACGATGTCAACGCTTTTTCATTTTTTTTGATGCAATGTGTTCCCCGTATCGATGCCCGCTCCATACGCACATATCTAGGTATGTACAATGTACAGCATTGTAAGTAGGTGTCCTGCGTCACGCTAGGAACACACTACGTAGGCGAGTTCGAAGGGGAATGGATGTGGGTGATGGGGATGGCAACATCGCCGAGAGACGGGCGAGTGCATGTGAGGGGATCATGTTCTATACATCGTGGAACTGTACAGAAGTCTCTCGTCGCTCGAGAATGACAATAAGCTACTTAAATATGTATAGGAGGACAATAGACTCGGTTCGGCATATTATCGGCCCGGTCCGCGTGCAATCGTTGTGCGATCCTTACATCTCCCTTCAACTTCTAATAGCGACTGTCCTCAGTCGCTCTCTTCGACTCCTCTTCGACAGCGGCGACATCAGTGAGTGTGACTGCTTCATTCGGGGGGATAAGGTGGGGGTCTTGTTTATGTCGAGCAGTGTTCTCCTGCTGGCATCATTCTGGATATGGTGTAGAACACGGCGGTCTCTTGCCGGCGTCGTTCTGCGGGTACGTGAAAGAACACGTGGTCTCGTTGCCAACGTCGTTCTGGAATGCAGTGCGGATATGATGAAGGAACACATGGTCTCGTTGCCAACGTCGTTCTGGATACGGTGCGGATATGACGACGGCAGGGGGACGCTGTAACAAGACAGAAACTGAGACGAGGGGAATGTGGTGTCCGTGAGTGCGGCTTCTCGACTGATCACAGCTAGGCGGTGATTGCTGACGAGGATCGGCGGGGAGTGGTAATGAGTGTGAATGAGGGTCAAGGGATGTTGTGCAAGAGGAGTTGGGTTTTTGATCCACTCCCCTCGCGGTGGGCTCCAATATGTAAGTAGGTGTCCTGCGTCACGCTAGGAACACACTACGTAGGCGAGTTCGAAGGGGAATGGATGTGGGTGATGGGGATGGCTTGTTAAAT